>VMDO01009185.1:0-78948 GCA_007922755.1 Pedetes capensis | reverse complement strand
TTATATTATGATATTATAATATGTGATATAATTATATATAACATATGAATATAATATAATTTAATATATAATTACAAAATATATTAAATATATAATTACTATTATATACTAATATAATTCCTGTGATAATCGCTAAGAGACATGTATTCCACATTTAAGTCCTGGTCTATTTTCAGAAACTGTTCTGGTCACTGAAGCTGTCACTTCCATTCCTTGAAGACCAAGGGCACAGGGAGTTGGTAACCATGGATATTAAAATCTAGCAGGTCAACAATGTCCTCCTCTCCTTTAGTTACTTCTATCTGTGTCTAGAAATATTATATCGGGATGGCTGAATGCCAAGTAGCTGGACAAGGGCTTCATGGCATAGGGCACTGGTTCTCAAAGTGTGGTCCTTGAGAACTTGTTAGGAATGTGCATGTCTAGTTCTTATCCAAGACCTGCTGGCTTATAATACTTCCTGGTGGGTTTTCGCCCTCACTTGTCAGGTTTACAGAAACAAATCACCACAAACTTAGTGACTTAAAACAATACAAATGTATTGTCTTCCAGTTCTAGTGGCTAGAAGTCTAAACTCAGATGTCAGGAAGGCTTCGTTCCACTACAAGGCTTCAGGGAGATGCTTCATGTCCCACTTCCGGCTTCTGGTGGATGTGGTTATGCCTTGGTTGGTGCCTCCCAATGTCTGCCTCCCTCTTCATGTGGGCTTCCTCCTGTGTCTCTCTGCTCCCAATGTCCTTCTTCCCATGTCTTGTAAAGACACTTACCAGTGGAGGAAAGGTCCACTCTCAACTCAAGATGCTCTCATCTCAAGATCCTTAACTTCACTACATCTGCAAAGATTCTTTTTCCAAATAATATCACATTCTCAAGTTCATGGGATTATGACTTAAGCATATCTTCTTAGGGGCCATTATTCATGCCTAGAAATCTGTTTGAAGGTTAGATAGAATGCTAGCTCTCAACTCTGTACACTAAAGTCATATGTGGTGGTATTGTTGTTACGTACAGTCCAATTTCTGTCTGACTCATTGTGACCCTACATACAACAGGTGAAACACTATTGGCAGTGTTTCTCTGCTGTTCATAGGGTTTTCAATGGCTGATTGATTTTTAGGAGTGGGTTGCCGGGTCCATCTCCCAAGCCTATGGCACCTGGTGTTCCCAGGAGGTCTCCCGTCTAAGTACAAACTAGGCTGACCCTGCTTAGATTCTGAGATCTCACTGGATCAGACACCACAGTGGTATGGCTACAGGCAGAGTCACACGTAGAGCTTGTCAAATTCCTGGAAAGTTAAATAAGAGTTTTTGAGAATAGGACTCCTGTTCCCCAGGTGATCCCAAATGGCAGGCAAGTTTAAGAACCAGAGGATTAGAGGGAAGTTCTTGACTGAGAAGTTAGGAAAGCCTCCATCCCAAAGCTGCCTGCTTGTCTTATCAGCAGAGTCCATCCTTCTGCAAAATGGAAACAATCATATCTATCTCATATTTTCTATTACTACTGTGAAAATTAAATCAAATCCTTGATGAGAAGCACTTTATCTTTAACCATGTGGGTTTTTTCATTTGTTTGCTTTTTTTTTTTTTTTTTTTTTTTTTTTTTTTTTTTTTTTTTTTTTTTTTTTTTTTTTGGTACTTGATGGTTTAACCCAGGGCCTCACGCATAGGTTACAAGCCCTCTACCATTGGGATGCACTTTCAACTCATTTTTATTTTTTTTTATTTGGAAACACAGTATCACTAAGTTATGCAGGTTGCCTCTGGCTTCCAACTTGTGATCCTCCTGCCTCAGCCTCCCATGTTGCTTGGATTAAAGGCCTGCAGCACTGAGCCTGGTTAGCTGCTGTATACTGTATGACCTCAGCACTTTGGTTACCCATTAGCCTGGTGATTGAAGCATTCAAAATGATGCTCTGCAGAGCACTTTGGCCCAGCCTGTGGCCCACCCTCATCTCACTTCTCATGGTAAGTAGAATGGTATCCTTTCAAGCATTCTCCTATGGGCCCATCAGCTTTCATAAAGGAAGTTAGTCCTGCCTGTCCCAGCTCAAATATCTCTCAGGTCATAAGGATTTATATTCACACAGCCACGTGGAACATCTCTAGGCTCTGGTCATTCTCTGGGAAGTATGGTCTTGAGCTCCTCCTCATTGAACATTCTGTGTCAGGAAGATTGCATGGAAGCCTGAAGATATCCTAAATCCCAGGTATTTCTAGCTTTTATTTTCCTTCAGTAAAAAGAAAGGAAATGAGTTATTGGACATCTACATGTCAGGGATTGGAGATATTGTGAGGGTTTCAGTCACCCTGTAGCTTGGAGTTTAGGCACGATGACCAAGAAATAATCAAGTCATACCATAAAAAAATACAATGCAATTGTGCCAAACACTGTGAAGGAGGCTTACTCCAAACTTCAAACAAGATTGGGCAGAGTCAAGGAGGTCAGGGGAGGCTTTCCTGAGGGTAAGATCTAGAAGGCACAAGATGTCAAGTGTGATTAGGAATTAACCATGTGAAAGACAGAGGAGAACATTGCAGACCTAAAGAATAACCAGCGCAGAAGTTCTGTGTGGCCAGGATGCATTCTCTTTGCACCAGTACTCATTGGTTTGTGTCTTCTCTTCCTTTATCTTGAAATTTTGTGATGTCACAATGGCCACCGCAGCTCCAGACACTGAATCTGCATCCAAGTAAGGACAAAGAGCAAAGGGATCACCAGCAACAATATGAGAAATAAAAATCTTTCCCAGAAGGTCCTAGCCATCTTCTCTGTTGCATCATTGGACAAATGTTCTCAGGTAGGTCCCTCATGGACAAAGGTATGGGGCCAACATGGTTGCTCTGTATCAAGAGATCTTTTTATTCTAAGGTCAGATATGAGGTTTTCTGAGCAAAGATGTTGTTGATGAAGGGTTGCTGCTAGCAAGCAACCCAAAGTGTCTGTCATTTACCAGGGGTAGTGGTGCATGCTTATAATCTCAGTGCTCAGGAGGCTGAGGCAGGAGGATGGGTAGTTCAATGCCAACCTAGGCTATACGGTGATGATACTCTGCCTCAAAACCTCCAAAAAACGTGTCTATCATAGAGGATATAGGCATAGTTCAAGTGAAAGGTGGAAATAAGGCTTTGAGTGATGTTTACAAAGTTGTAAGAGCAAGACTCCCTTATTTACCATGGAGGTAAGAAAGTGGGTCTTCCGATAGGACAAGTAGCCAGGATCAGGGGGCTGTGTGGCTAAGGAGTATAGCTCCCCTGAGGGCAGAGTCTTTCAACTTGGGCACTAGTGACATTTTCAGCTGAGTAATTTTTTGCTGTGGATGACTATGCTATACACTGTAGGATGTTGTCTTGGTCCATAATCTATTGTTATAACAGAATACCTAAAATCAGCTACTTTAGTAATAAATGTTTCTTTGGTTTATGGCCCCAGAAGTCCAAGAGATGTTTCAGTGTCTGCTTGTCATCTGGTGAGGCCCCGCTTGCTGCACCATGACAAGCTGAGGGTATCACATGAAGAGACATAGCAAGTATGTGTCTCTCTTCTTATAAAGCTGCCAGTCACAGCAAAACCAATGAAATAGTTGCATAATGGAAAAAGCTCATGCTGTATTACTCTGTATCCCACCATTTACCAACATAGGGAGAAAAAAAAAAGCTACCTGTCCCTTCCCCAGGTCCCACCCTGATGACCTTCTCTAATCTCAATAACCTCCCCAAGTCCCGACCTGCAGATTCCATCAACATATACATTTGGGGGTTAAGTTTCAACATGAATTTCCAGGGAGACACTCAAACTATGGCAGATTTTCAACAGCATCCTTAACCTCTACTCATTAGATGCTGGTAGCCCTCACCTAGCAGTGACAAAGTCTCCAGTCTTTGCCAGATGTCTTCTAGAAGGAAGATCTGGTCTCTGTTGAGAACTAATGCATTAGAGGATTCCTGCTACTGAATGTGGCTTCACGTGGTGAAAGGACAGAGACAGTATTGAGGGAAGCAAAGGAGGTGCTCAGGGCATGAAAATTCAGGGTGGATTTTCACTCCCTTAAGAGTAAATGTCTCTTTAAATACTGTGCCCATTGACCCCCATGTACTTCTCCCAAGTTCTGGCTGTGAAGGATAATACTTCACATCATCCTAGATTTTAACACAAATAAATCCTACTCTACTTCTAATTGGTCCTTGCATAAGGACATCATTGGAGATATTGTTCTTTACACACCACAGAAGTCTGTTCTTGGGAAACCCAAGGAAAATTCCTACCAATTTTTTGTCTGCAGAATAGATGTGATTTTCCCAATCCATTTGTTTGCTTCTATTTGATAAACATTATGATCCGTGGAACTATCGGCTTCCCTCCTTGCACTGGTTCTGATTATGTTATTTCTCTTTTTGTCTTTGCTTATATGAAAATTGGAAACCAAAGCTGTGATCTCCTGCAAGTGTCAAGTATATTATTTGTGTCCTTTTTCCTGATGATGATTTAAGTTCCTGCCTGTGTTTTCCATTTTTGTTTAGTCTTAGGTTTGATTTCAGGTAATCTTACATTTTATGGGTTTTTACAAAATGCCTTGGGCTGGGATTTAGCTCCGTTGGTAGAACACTGTGCTGCAGTCTCTGAGGTCCTGAGTTCAATTCCCAGCACCACAAAAATGGGAGAAGGGCCTGGAAATCCACTCCCAAGGCAATCCTGAAACATTCAGCCATTGAAAACCCTGTGAGGGTCGCTATGAGTCAGATACCGACTTGATGGCACCTAACAACAACAACAATAACAACAACAACAACAACATAAAATGCCTTATGTATACCTATTTGGAATTGATATCATTAAGTGTCCAGCACAGAGCCTGGCATCCAGAAGGCATTTGGTACACAGAAGCTTCCTTCCTTCATATAGTGATACGAAGATGTGATACCATATAAGACAGATCTTTGTAATTGGTCAAACGCTCTGGAAGTGTAAGAGTCACACTTGGAGTGAGGTGATGCTATGATTTGGATATGAAATGTCCCCCCAAAGGTTCATGTGTTGGGGGCTTGATTCCCACTTTGTGGTGTTATTTTGGGAGATTCTTGAAAGGTTATGAGAGGGCAGTTTGAAGAAGCAGGTCACTGGGTCAGGTTCTTGGCAAGTCCCTGCCCGCCCCATCTCTCTCTCTGATTCCTGTCCTCCATGAGATAAAGGAACTCCTCCTCTATGTGCTCCTGCTGCCATGATATTCTTCCCAAGCTCATGGTACCAAGCTACCAGGACTGAACCCTATGAAACTCTGAGCCAAAGTAAATCTTGTTGTTGTTGTTAGGGTGCCGTGGAGTTGGTGCCTGGCTCATAGCGACCCTAAGTACAACAGGCGAAATGGTATTGTCAGTGCCTCTCTGCTATGCATAGGGTTTTTAATGGCTGATTGTCTTTTGGGAGTGGGTTACCGGGTCCTTCTCCCAAGCCTACAGCACATGGTGTTCCCAGGTGGTCTCCCATCCAAGTACTAACCAAGCCCGACCCTGCTTAGCTTCTGAGATCTGATGGGGTCTGATGCCACAGTGGTACAGCTGAAGGCAAAGTAAATCTTCTTTCAAATTGTTTCTGTTAAGTAATTTTTCACAGAGAAGCAAAAAGTAATTAACATAGATGGTTCCCATGGGCAAAGAAACAGATACAACTTTCCACAAAAGATTTTAAAAGCTATTCACTTCTTTAGGAAAATAAGTAACATCCAGTGGTAGATTTTTGACATGTATCTTTGTTGACCCAAACTCTTGGGGGGGTTAGAGAACTTTCGTAAAACCAACAGCCTACTTCCATCCCTGAAAGCACTTAGTCTGTGTTCAAGTGCCTTAAGTGTTATCCTTGCTCACAATGGGCACCTGCTATGACTGTGGGCTGTGTTCCATTTTCCAAAGATAAGACTCAAGCAGAAGGACAAAGAGGGATAAGTTAAGAAGCACTTGGAAAACTGAAAGCTATGGTTGCAGTGAGAGAACAATGAGCCTTGATCAGCAAAGACTAAGCAAGGTAGGGAGTGGGGGAGCTCAAAATAGCTTCTGCCTCTTGCAATGAGACTATTGCATTTTCATCATGATTATTAAATCTTGGCAAGAGGCTCAGCAGCCTGTTACCCACCTCCCCGATGTCAGGCTCCTCTCCCACTCTGCAATTTTGAAACCTGGTTGGCAATTGCACCCTATAGGGCACTTCTAATGACACGGCTGCATGCTTCCCCCACTTGAAATCTTCAATTACGTATGTATGGACTAATGGCAATCCACATCCTACCATTTTCCCCCTGTCTTTTCTCTTATTGCCATATCATTAACTTTGACAAAATTAAGTTAGGGACATTTAGTCCTTAGAGAAGCCAGGGGAATAATAACAGATGGATTAGGGTAAAGGGGAGAAGGCAGAGAAAGGACAGTTTGACTTCCTTTTAGAAAAGTTTAAGCCACATAAAGAGAAAGACAGGCACACAAAAATAACACCACATTTTGCAGAGAAAATTTCTTCCCATGGTATGCTGAGCTGCTGGAAACCCCTAGGATATTAAATAATCATCTCTCCTTAGGAGAAATGTGTGGGACAAGTTGAAGTTAGAACATTTTTTAACAGTGTAATGCATTGGGAAAAAATAGAAGATAGTAAAATATTATTATTTTCCCACAGCCTATTTGAATTCTTAGTTAAATAAATAAAAAAGATTTTGGATTAAATCCAGCAATTCTTATATACCAGGGACTTGGGGAATGGCATTTGAAGGGCTCTGCTGGAATATGGCATCTGGGTTTTCTCAGAGTCCAATAAAAGTCAGATGTCAGCAGGCACCCTTCAAAGAGTTTATTTAACTTTTTCTATTTATTGATATGGGAGAAGGGCCTGGCAATCCACTCCCAAGGCAATCCCGAAACAGTCTGCCATTGAAAACCCTATAAGGGTCGCTATGAGTCGGATACCGACTTGACGGCACCTAACAACAACAATAATTTATTGATAGCATTATCCTTAATAGGCAGGTCTGACTCTTATCAGAGACAATGACTAGTAGATATTTGATAAGTGCTTACTGGAGTGTGCTATAGTGTAGTGTATATATGTTGGAAAAGCAAAGTAGATAAGTAAGAGATGATATCATTGGAAGTTATTCTTCAAAAAATAAAGATAGTCCAAGATTTCACAAGTCTTCTATACTCCAAGTGGGGAATGAAGAGACCAGAGTTTTGTAGGATGGGGATAGCTTTTTAGAATTTATAAAACAACTTTCTTTTATTAGCCATATATAAATTTTCGGCATATTCCTCTGGGAAAGGTTTTGTTATCTAAACGTGGTAGAAAGCCCATGGAAGACCTTAAAGTTGGTTAGACCAAGAGATGAGTTCTGACCCATATTCTTCTCCAGCAAGTGGTGTGGATAATTTTGACTAGGGCAAAGAGATCCTGGTTGACATTCCAGTTTGTCTTCCTAGACTCATTGGCTAGGGAAGCTATCTGTGGCTCATGGTGCCATCTTCATCAGTCTGTACTTATTCAACACCACCAGACAGAAAAGTCCTGAAAAGTCATCCAGACCAAAATGGATATTTATTCATAGGAACAAACCTTTGTTTTGTTAAGCTAGTTAGATCTTGGCTTGTTACAGAGCACTAGAAGACCTATCATTATTAATATAGCAAGCTTTAGATATGAGAAAAATGAGCCTTTTTTTGACAGTAGGATTAAAAAAACCCAAACAACAACAACAAAATAACTTGTAAAGAAAACACTCCTACAATATGGATTTTCCTTAATGAACAAAATAGAACTACTATATGACCTAGCAATCCCACTGTCAAAGAGACATCTACACTCCCACATTCACTGTGGTACTATTCACAATGACCAAGCAATGGAAACAACTTAAATGTCTATGAACTATTGAATGGATAAAGAAAATGTGGTAAATATACATAATAAAATACCCTTCAACTACAAAAAAGAGGAAAGAAAATAATCCTGATCAGAAGGAAAGTCTACCTTACCAGAGAATGAGGGGAAATAGCTACTTACATGCTTTTTTTTTTTTTTTCTCTCTGTCTGTAATAGTCTTCCCACAGTGGGTTATTTAGTAGATTTGGTTTCTCTTATCAAAGAACAAAATTTCAAGAAATTGAGTTTAATGACCCAATTGACTTTTAGTAGCAATTCATGAATCAAGCAGCATCCTATCTGCAAAATAGATGCTCCAGTGAGACAAGCAGAGGAGATGAGCTGTACAGGCAGATGAGGCTGGCGCAAGTGGAAACGAGGAACAAAAACCAGATTGGTTGTGTCAAAGTTACTTTCCTTATGGGGTTCAAGCAGAGGGGATTGCTTTATCATGCCAGATCAGGGTGATTGGGCCTCTTTGGGCTGGTTGCTGTGAATCAACTCTCTCTCTCTCTCTTTCTCTGGAAAAGTTCCCTATTTATAAGTTCAATTTCATTACATTGCATCTAGCATTGGTGACTCCTTTCTGGATTGGTCTGACTGTCTAGGCCTAGTTCAGGAGTTCAGTCCAAAACAAATACCTCCCATAAATTTTACTTACCATTGGGAAAGTTGAAGCCCCATATTTTGGTGGCTTAACACACAAGAAGTTTGCTATGCACTTAAACAAAGTTCAGCTAGTAGAAGATTGTCTGCAGCCATGGCACCTTACCATCCAATCCTGCTTGATCTTGAAACTAAGCAGGATCAGGCTTGGTTAGTCCTTAGATGGGAGATAGCCTGGAATACCAGGTGCTGCAGGCTAGGGAAAAGGACCCAGAAACCCACTCCCAAAGCAATGTGCCATTGAAAACCCTATGAGTAGCAGAGAAGCATTGACAATAATGCCAGGCATGGGGACAGTGTTGGGGAGTGTTTCCTTCGGTTGTGTATAGGGCCACTATGAGTCAGACCCAATTCAATGGCCCCTAAAAACAACAGTAGAAGGTTGGGATGTCAGCTTCCAGCAGCCATTCAGAAATTTAGATAGACAGACACTGAAATCTGCAATACATAGCTTTCAAGGTCATACTGGGTGCTGACAGAAAGCTGAAAGATGGGATACAGTCAAGTGTGAGCAATGGAGTTGGTCATAATGGATCAAACCTAGAAATGCTGTAGATTGTTTTGCTCTAATTTTATTGGCCAGAAGACAGTCATGTGGTTCTGTTAGTCTACAAGAGATACTGGGAAATATCATCTAGGTATTGGGAGGAGAAGAAAATAGGATTGGTAAACAATAGCAGTCTAGACCACAGCCAATCCTTCCTGTCACCAAATAACCATTTAATTCCCTTTCCCAAGCATAAGAAACACTCATTCACCCCATTTCCACCATTTTCCTCCCAAGGAAGACAATCTAAAGCTCTGTATGGTCCCTGCTTGTTGTTGTTGTTGTTGTTGTTAGGTGCCGTGGAGTTGTATCTGACTCATGGTGACTCTTCTAGGGTTTTCAATGGCTGATAGTTTTAGGATTGCTTTGGGAGTGGACTGCCATGTCCTTCTCCCATTTTGCAGTGCTAGGGATCAAACCCAGGGCCTCAGAGACTGCAGAGAAGCACTCTACCAACTGAGCTATACCCCAGCCCCAGTGTTCAGCTCAAAGTTCGGGATCTTCAGGTGATGTTCAGTCTTCTTCATCAGGTACAATTGTAACTCATGTTTCCAGAAACCACTGCGCTACAGTCTCTGAGGTCCCGAGTTCAATTCCCAGCACTGCAGAAATGGGAGAAGAGCCTGGCAATCCACTCCCAAGGCAATCTCGAAACAGTCAGCCATTGAAAACCCTATGAGGGTTGCTATGAGTCGGATACCGACTCGACGGCACCTAACAACAACAACAACAAGACCAAAAAGATAAACTTCCTTCTCAAATAATGGTGCATTAGAGGTCAAAAAAACTTCAAAAACATTTCCCGGGTAGGAAAACAAAAATAGGAAACACACAGTAATCTATTAGCTGCCATTGTCGTGGTCTCCTGCAAGGCAGGTATCATGGAGGCTCTAGTTTGTAGAATTGGCCTTAATTTGGTTTTAATTGTTCTCTGCTGGAGGAGCTACCTTGTCCAGAGCATCTGAAGCACCTTTACGTCCTGAGTGGCTTTTTTGTGCACCTCACCTCTCCATAACTCTCCATAGCTTTTCAGCCTATCTTTTGGTAGTATACTTTGCAGAGTCAATAGTTACTTTTAGTTTTGCACAGAGCTTTTTTACTCTCAACTCATTATATCTTTGGTCCAATATAGCCAACTACAACCTTTCAGGGGGCTTCTGATTTATCTGCTTCCAGTCAACTCCTTGTGTCAGAAACCCAACCCAAATGTATTTTCTAGACAAAGTTCTAAACCTATTCTATTTCTTTTCTTTCTTGCCCTTCTTTCTTAACTTAGATCCTTGCCTCATGCTTTTCTCTCTTATCTTGGAAAAAAGACATGAAGAGGTGATGCCCTTAAACTCATCTTTGTTGCAGGAATAGTCTCAGTGTTCAATTGATAAGTTTTTTCAAGCTGTTATCACTAAAGAGTAGGTTTCAATAATATCTTTATATTATTTGGAGTCTGTAGGCAATGGACTTTTTCTATCTTTGAGGCACGAAAGTTCTGGTATCTCCTGTTTCATTTCATTCTAATTAAAACTCAGCCACTGTATCCTTAGATTATCTCTTCCTTATAATAACTTCCCAAAGACAAGCAATCATAATCATTTGTTTCTGATTCTTTCAGCCATTTTCCTTAGGATTACTGACTCAGCAGGCATGCAATCTTACTTCCATGTTGCTGTGCCTGCAAAATTCATCTCCTTGACACCCTCTCCCAAATTGCCAAGTCAGTGCCACATATTTTAGGTTTTTCATCCAATCATACCAGATTCTGACAATATGTTATTAAGCAACCATAGCTTCTGTGATTTAATGGATGTTTGCTTCTCTTCTTTTCTTTTTCCCATAAATTCCAAGTATTGGTGACATGAGGCTCCAGTCTACAGTCATTCAGGACACCAGGCTAAAGAGTCTTCATCTTACATAATGTCATTGTCATCCAGAGGAGGGAATGAGAATGATTTTATTCAAGATGTTTGTGAGCCATGTTTAAAAATGGAATACCTTATATCTGACCATATTTCGCCTAAGGCTTGAGTCTCCCAGAGTGTGTGTGGCAGAATAGAGGCTCCTGAGAGCCAGGAGTGGTGAGACAGTGGTTACACTTATGGGCACACCCTGGTAGGAGTAGCTCTCAAGAAGGTGTTGATGCATGTGGGTAATAGAGGGGTGGAGGGACTGATGGTCTTGATGAGATCTAGGAGCAAGAGTATAAAGTGAGA
Source organism: Pedetes capensis (assembly GCA_007922755.1). Taxonomy (NCBI): domain Eukaryota; kingdom Metazoa; phylum Chordata; class Mammalia; order Rodentia; family Pedetidae; genus Pedetes; species Pedetes capensis. Next base: position 67,631 of record VMDO01009185.1, on the reverse strand, counting down.
AAAATGGAAATACAGAAAGTTGTGGTCAGAGGGTCAGAGGGAAATACAGAGGGTTGTGATCAGTTGGGATTTATGATTTTCCAGGTGGGATAGAGCCAAAGGATAGCAAAATTCAAATTTTGCTCAGAGAAGTAGGCTGCTAAGGTCTGGATAAGATGTCTTTGTTCTGATGTTTATTTGTGATTCCAGCCCAGAAGCAATATCAGGGTGCAGGGGCAAGGAAGCGAGTTCTGTAGTCAGCAGTGTGAATCTCAGCTCCATCATTTACTATGTATTCGGTCCTTGCATGCTAAGCTTTGTCAACATTGCTATTTGTCTATGAAATAACAATCAGAATACTTTCCCCTTCACAAGGCTGTTTTAATAATCAGAGACCTATTATAGAATAAAATGTTCAAAATACTGTAGACCAAGTTGTTATTGTTAGGTGCTGTCATTATGGGTCTGACTCATAATGGCCCTATATACAACAGAACAAAACTCTTCCCAACACTGTGCCAGGCACATGGTCTTTTTTATGTTTAAGACTGTCATTGCAATCACTGTATCTATCCATCTAGTAGAGAGTCTTCCTTTTTTTCCTTGACCTGCCACTCACCCAAACACAACGTCCTTCTCCAGAGAATGGTCCCTCTTGACTACATGTCTAAAATACGTAAGACACAGTCTAGCCATCCTTGCTTCCAAGGAGCACTCTGGTTGTACTTCTTCTAGGAAATTTCTGTTGGTTCTCTTGGCAGTCCATGGTACATTGAGTATTCGTCTCCAGCACCATAATTCAAAAGCATGAATTCTTCTCCTGCCTCCCTTAGTCAATGTCCAGCTTTCATAACCATATGATGTGACAGAAAATACCGTGGGATGAGTCAGGCACACCTTCATCTTCAATGTGACATCTTTGCTTTTCAACATTTTAAAGAAGTCTTTTGTAAGAGCTTTTCCCAGTGCAATGTGTCTTTTGATTTCTTGACTGCTACTTTCATGGGAATGGTTATTTATAATCTGAATTTTATATCTGTCGTTCCTGAATAGTTTTTCTGCTCTCAATTTTCTGCATCTCCACCTCTACCTCCACCCCTACCCTAAACCTGTGGAGCTAAACAATATCCAATATACAAAGAGTTCTTTTGGAATGTAATGGTATAGCATCAATCTTCCCTCCAAATTCATCACAGAACTGTTAGGTGGCAATTTCACTGATACTATATTAGGTATCCGATTTTTGCAGTAGTGGCTTTGTCTCAAATGGTTCCATTCCATTCAGTTTCTCCCAGGAATAAGCAATGTCCCCAATCAAAAGGTTTTATTGTAATAGAAAATTTTGTTCAAAGGTGGCAAAATGATCCACTCTGTTGTGGTTTAAATGTTAAATGTCCCCCAAAGGTGACGTGCTTGACTGTTGGGTCCCCAGCTGGTGGCACTGTTTGTGGGTCATATGGAACTTTGGTAACTTACAGCTGTAGTGCTGTGGCATCTGATCCCATCAGATCTCGAAAGCTAAGCAGGGTCAGGCCTGGTTAGTACTTGGATGGGGAGACCACCTGGGAGCACCAGGTGCTGTAGGCTTGGGAGACAGACCCAGCAACCCACTCCCAAGAAACACTCAGCCATCGACAACCCTGTGAATACATATGATTTCAGGTTGGAAGTATGCACTTTCAAAAATAAAACAAGAAGGTGGTTTAGTGGGATTTCCTCTTTTCATTTCTATAAAATAATCTGGATCATTAGACCAGAAACAGAGACCATAAATAGCTTGTAAGATTTTTTAATCTTTCTGAGTGCTCCAAGTTTGTTTGAATTTCCTCTAGCCACCTACCTTGGTGATCAGAAAAGAGAATTATAATTTAAATTCTTGGGAAATGCCATAGTAACCAGGTGATTAAAACTAACATCATCATCAATAAGACATATGGACACCACGCACCACCCTGTGATATGATACATTGAGAGTACACAATCAACTTTGTAATATTCTTGCCAAATATACAATCTCATTCTATTTGAGGTTTTCTTGAGAAAATAACAAACAAATCTAAACTGTAAAACCTGTTGAAAACACCGATACTGTTCACAAATATCAAGGCTATTAAAAAAAACAAAATACCTGAGGAATTATCTCAGATAGAAAGGAACAACTAAAAACAAAGTAGAATATTAGATTGGATCTTATGATAGAAGAAAGGCATTAGTGAAAAAGAATGGTGAAATTCTAAGATCTATATGAGTTGGATCTGACTTGATAACACCTAAAAACAGCAACAAAAATGTAACTGTAATTAGTTATTAGTATGACTGTTGATTTCCTGGTTTGGATAGCTGTGTTATGGTTATATAAGATGTGAACACTGGAGAAACTTGAGTGAAGGACATAAGGACACTCTCTTAAATGTATATACGTGTGTGTATATATGTATGCATATATAAATTTGCTAGGGTTGCTATAATAAGATTCCACAGTCTGGGTGGCTTTAACAACAGTAATTTATTTTCTTATGGTTCAGAAGGCTACCTTCAAGCCAACGAGAGACACCACAGGGGAAATCAAGCCTGCTAAACTTGATCTTGAACTTCTAGCCTCCTGAACTCTAAGAAAATAAATTACTGTTGTTAAAGCCACCCCGTCTGTGGTATTCATTATAGCAACCCTAACAAACTAATATAATCATATATATGTTAAATAAATCTATTTTTAATTTAGCCTCTTCAACCTTCTCAAAGCATATCTTTTTTTTTCTACTTTTAAGGATGGCCATACTTCTTTCTCATATATAAAACTCTTACATCCATGTTTCATTCACTTTAAAGTCTACCTTAAGTCTTTCTTCTGGTGGATGCTCCATTCAGTTTCAGGTGAATATTAGAGATGGGTGAGGTTTCTCAGAACACACTTATAGTGCTTTTTCAATTTAGGACAAGTGTCATTTAAGAAAAACTTTGAACTACTGTAGTATGTCCAAAGGAAATTAACCTGGGTTAGGGCTGGTCTGTGAATCTTGTCCTACTGGGAACTGTGGTAGAAATAATATTTACTAAAGTTAAAGAAGAAAAGAGTCAGGAATGAAAGAATGGGAACTTTTCCATGTTCTAGAGCTACCCATCGAGGAGATTAGTTTTATTTCATTTATTTTTAGAAAGCAAAGGAGGACTAGCTTGATTTTAGTTAGAAGGAACATATATTTTGTGAACAGAAGAAAATATTTTTTGAACAATTAGTATCACCTAGAAAAGAAATGGTATAGTGTGAGAGGTAGTGAGTTCTCAATCACTGTAGGAACTTGACCATCTGGAGATGGTCACTTGCAAAGAATTCAACAGATCAGTTTCCTTCATTGGGTTAAGGTAGGACATACTGAAATTTGAGAGTTCTCTAGCTCTTAAAATCTTAAAGAATTCTGAAGGAGAGTGAAAGGATTCAGTGTTTGAGGGAAAAGGTCCTGAAAGGAATCATCAAAGATTTCAAGGAATCATCAAAGATCTCAATAAGACCATGTCTGGTCAAAATGAGAGATTATTCAAAATGCATCAATCCTCATCCACAGTTAACTGATTTTTCTGGCTTGGGCTCTTTAATGCCTAGACATATGTTTGTTTGTTTTTGTTTGTTTGTTTGTTTTTTAATCTTCCCAGGTATTTCTAGAGTCCAGCCAAGGTTAAGATTTGTGTTCTAGATTAAGGATGTATCAGTAGTGTTGACTATGCTCTCCCAGCTCCTTATTTCAAGCAGTTCTCAAAATCTTGAGCTTTACATCAGGCTGCATGACAAAAAAGCTGATATAAATTCTTCTGCAGAACGCTAACTCCAAGCCACCAAAGAGCTATGGACCCATCAGAGACTTTTCCACTGCCTACCCTTGTCAGTGATGATTTTGGTTGCTGCCCCAAGTTGATGCTTCCTATAAACCTACCACGTGCCTCCACCCTGATGATGTCAGCCCATCTTAATCACTTCCCACAGACCCCACCTCTGACTACCATAGCTGGGTTAAGTTTCCGCTCTCTTAATATGGCACCACAGGGGAAGAAATTTCAAGATATGAACCCGTGGGAGACACACACACACCATATCCCCCCCAGCACATGCTTATGAGGGAAGTGTGATGGACAGCTGTGTCAAACACAGAGTCATGAGGGCCTAAGTAGAGCCTTCCTCTGACCCTCCAGACTGGGTGTCCACCTGGGACAGGAGACCCTAAGGGAGGAACTGAGTAGGACTAAGGAGCAAGATGTCATTTGGAGTCCAGTTATCAGGGCCTGTTGCCTCTCCCACTAAGCTACAACCTCTAACATATATGTTAACAATAATAAAGTTATTATTTTGACCCCATACTGCCCTTCTGATTCTTTCTTTTCAATTTATTCAGAACCCAAGTAGTCAAGAGTATACTATATACATTTGGATCTTCTTTGGCTACTACAACAGTAGTGTTTCATGAAGGTGGCCTTTTGGCCTTTCCAATTAGATACTGTCTGTGTGTTCCATGGAACATTAGTTCCTTTGATGCTAACAGATGCTGTTTGTAAAAGGATTACATGGTTAAACGTGTAATTCTAAGCAAAGCAAGACAAAATAGGTATCATTCTTACAGGGCTTCTCAAAGCCTTTACATGGACATATGGTATGTGAATCTTAATGAGAAAATAGATTATGAAGAATTTCTCATATGTGTATATCTGAAAGTACTTTGTTTTTAATTTTTCAGAATCCTGAAGTATTAGCATTCCATGAAACACACTTAGGGAAACAGTGTATAATTTCACAGGCTTGCAAAGAAAAAAATCAAAATAGATAAAAATAGCTACTTATGAAGCATACAAAACTAAAAAGGGAAAACTGAAACTTAAAATATTGGTAAATATGAAATATCAGAAGAGCAAACTTTTCCAGGCATTATAGAAAAGATAGAAGTATAACAATACATTTAAGTGTTCTATAAACAACAATATCAAAATGTACTTTATGAAGGAGAAAAACACTGAAAAAAGATATTAAGAATATGTGACAGTGGCTTAACGTGTTTTATATATAACGACTCTCACAAATGAACTACAATGAAGCAAAGGTGAATACCTCAGGAATCAAATAATAGAAGAATATGATTTGATAGTTCTCCAAAAGAAATACAAATGATAATTATGAGGCAGTATATAATCTCACTGGTAGTCAAAACTGCAAACAAAAACAATGGTAATATTTTAATTTTTTTACTTTACTTTTTAAACATTTTTTAAACTTTGGTATAAAGGGAGCCCTTTCCTACACTGTTGATCATGGGGAAGTATATGGGTAGATATAACTTCTCTAGGGAGCAACTTGACAGTATGTTCAAAAGTCTTAGAAATATGCATAATTGTTGACTCAGCAATTCCACCTCTAAAAATGTATTCTAAGGAAATGATCACTGATGCTTGAACAGATGTATATTTAAGCATAGTCACTTTATCACTACTTATAATAATAAAGATGGGAAATCTCCATAAGGTCCTATAATAAATATGACAAATTCATGAGCTAGAATACTACACAGTCATTAAAAATTATGTTGTATAAGAATATTTAATGATCTGAGGAGATAATGATTTAGTAAGTGAAAAAGCATGTTATAAGACAAGAAATACAATATAATCACATTTCATTATAAAATATGTGCAATGAAAAGGCTATACAATAAAATAAAGTAGTGGTTATATCTGTGTAGATGAGATCATGTGCGACTTTTTTTCCTCTATGTTTTTATCATATTTTCCAAGTTTTCTGCAATTAACATTCATTGCCTTTTATGATCAAAGAAAATAAAGAATAAATCACCAAGGATTATACAAGCAAAGGCTGCATTTTACAAAGAGCAAATCTGTGTGCATGCTTCATTAAAATATCATAATTTGCCTAATAAATTTTTAAATGATATAGATCATAATTTTACTGCATTTTATAGAGGCCAAAATAGTATAAATCAATGTCCTTTGTAGCGCAGATACTTTCAACAATCACTCATGGACATGTATGACCCAGATGAATGGCCCTTTGGATGACTGCATATGGACCATGAAAGTCACCCAACTTCATGTTACAAGCGTGCAAAACCATAAATCAAACCATTTTCTGATGTGATCCGGGCTTTGTAAATTCAAACATCTCAAGTAATTCAGGAAGTCCAAATTTTACCGCTGCCTGAATCAGATTAACCAATGCTCTGAGCTGCATTTAAACTACCTACATTATCTGTCCAGCTCTACAACCATAAAGAGTTAGTGGAAAAGACAAGAAAATTGTTATACTAGGATAAGTTATGTAATACAACAGGGTAAGACACTGCATTCTTCAGATAGCCTGAAAACGATTATGTCCAATCCAAGCTAGGAACACTGTTTATCTAGTTTAGACTCCTATTCTTCCATAACACTTGGTGAGGCCGTCTCACTTAAAGCTGTTTCTTTCTACCTCTGTCTCTTTTAAAGTACATCTGCAGAATTAAATTCCATGCACTGCCAGGGACCATTTCAAAAGCTCAAGATCAATTCTTCAATCATTCCATTTTCTTAGCTGTGATTAAAAACATGTGTCCCCTAATTAAGCTAACAAGACATTGTTAATTGGTCCAAAGCCCCCCTCTGTGCACACTTGTTAATGTGACCATCACTTTGACAGGAGGAAGGATCAACATCAAGGGCAGAGAGTTTTTAGGTGACTTTAGCACTGAAGTTAAGGATGGGAAATTTAATTGGGAAGTGAGCCCTGTCAGCTCCCAGTCCTCCATGGGGGAATAAGGAATGCCATTTTGTCCTAATTTCATAGGAAAACAGAAGGAATTGATGCAGTAGGGCAAGAGTTGATAAGTTGATTTCTTTTCTTTTCTTCTTTACAGAAATCATCAGATTCAACTTTCTTATTTACCTTCTATGTAATGATGAATCTATATCATGAGCCATGGCAAACAAGAAATGCATTCTCTGTAGAAAGGAGGCTTCCCATCCAAACACTGTTGGCTGATCTGGTATGATATTCTCCTGGTCTTCAGTGAGCAACATCATTATTTCCTCTTATCCTTCCCTTAAGGTTCTTTGTAGATGGGAGAGTATGCTTTGTAGAAGGAAGCACATGACTTTTCTTATTTTTCTACAATTTCCATTTTGGGAAAGCCAGAACTCTTTCTTTGTGTCAGTTTATCCCTAGTTTTTCTTGTGTATCTTTGTGAACAAAAATGATTAATCTGGATCTTTTGGAGATGAACAAATGTCCTATGAGGGGGAGCTTGACCTGGGCTTATGGAAGAGAATCAGCTGTGCCTTAAACAAGACAGCAGATCCCGACTAAGAACTGAGGGAAGATCAACTATGTGTTTGTTCTGAGTGGCTTTTTCTGGGGATAGGGTGCTCCACCTTGTGTAGGTCCAAACTCAAGCCCTGGGTTGGTTCTTTCAGAAAGAGACAAGCTTGGAGGCCATGGTAATTTAGATTGTCAGAAAAAATGCTGAAAATGCCTAAGAGGAGTAGCTGCGTGTCTGGAAGATCTTATACTAACATCTGAGTCTGCTGATGTAGGAATCATTGATAAGCATGGGGCTGGGGAGGGTCTGCCCATCCGGAGTCCCCTTTGCCAGCCTCCTGCCTGAAGCGAGTGCTCAGTAGACTCATGTCTCTCATCTCAAACAGAAGGGAATGTGTCACAGTTTGAAGGCTGTGAGTTCTGCTGGAGCCCATGGGGAGGCATCCAGGACAACTCTTGACCTGATTTTGGTGTGTGGGGCTAATGACAACTCAGGCCACAGTTCCTACCAGTGATTTGATGAGAAGAGGGGAGGCCTGTGAGCAGAAAGCTGTTCTAGTACCAGGAATCAGAGATAGAGTTCAAGGCCAAAGGCAGACTGGGTAACTAAGTGAGGCCCTGTCTCAAGGTGAAAATGAAAAATTGGTTGGGAAGGCAGCTCAGTGGTAGAGCATTTGCAAAGTATACATGAGGCCCTGGGTGAGGCTCCCCAGTACTGCAAAAGAAAATTTGAAAATAATTAATTAGTTAAAATGAAAATAAAAATTAAAAAGAGGGTATTGAGATGCATGGTAGCTGAGTTAGATTTGTGGACACTTGCTTCTGTCTGATTTTTAAAGCAATGAAGGTGCTGTCTCTCCCAATGATTCTGTGCCAAACTTAACTAAAAATTGCTTACTCCTGTCTGAATATTTTCAGTTCCTTTAACAGATATTATGCCCTAACTACCCAAAAGAAAGAGTGCAAGAGGCCTCTTAAGCCCAGACTGTAAATTTCTCTCTGCTTTCAAAAACTACAGGTTTCTTCTTGCTTTGGGATTTCTGTTACCCAGGTGTCACTGCTAGAGTGTTTATATATGGACCTCCCTTTTGGTTGCTGTATGGTTTGAATCTAAAATGTTCCCCCCCAATGGTCACATATTTGGACTCTAGGTATCTGGGTGGTGGTGCTGTAGTGGGAGACTGTGGAACTGAGAAGTGGGACCTCGCTGATGAAAGTAGGTCTCTAGAGTTGGGTTTTTTGGAGATTTTTGCGCAAACCTCTGTTCCTAGTAGCTTTCTTTGCTCCCATCTGCCATGATGTGAGGAGATCTTCCAATACAAGCCATCCCTGCTCTGCCGTCCTTCCCTGCCATCATGGTCTAGGATCCTCAAAACCTTGAGCCGAAATAAATCTTGACTCTCACAAGTTGTTCATATCAAGTACTTTGTCACAGCAATGAGAAAAGTAACTTACATGGTTGCCATACCCTCCCATCAATGCTGGTTTTGGGGTTAACTCTTAGTTTTAGGGTCTGTCCTTAAAGACCAGTTCCATACCACTCATGCCCACTGTGGGCCTCTGAAACTCCAGGCTTTATCAGAGACCAAGGCCTTGTATTGATATAAAACAAGAGTTGGGACAATTCCAATATTTTATTCCAGTTTATATAAATATCAGGTAGAGAAGCTCCATTATGTAATCCTAAATTCAGGATAGATCCAAGGTGTAAACTCCCTACTGTGCCCCTTTGTTAGGGAGGTGATCACCATCACTGGGTCCAAATATGAATGAGAGTCATTTTATTGAGGCAACATAAGCATTCATGGAAGGTAGACAAGGTAGGGAAACTAATGCAGTCCTGACTCCTAAGCCCTTCCAAGGAAGCCATGCCACCAAAACTCTTTTGAGAAGCTTCACTGATACCCTTCACAAATACCCTTCAGCAACTGTTTCTGACTTCATAGCTCCAGCGTTGGGGGGATACTCTGAGGACCCCTGTGGTGACAACAATAGAGCATAACAGTACAAATGGAAGCTAGAGGGGCAGTGCTCAGCTCAGGTGTTAATGGCTAGCTGTTTTTTGTCTGTTGGTTTTTGTTTGTTTTGTTTTGTTTTGTTGTTCTAGAGTGATGTTTCCCAGCTAAAGAAGGGTTTCTCCCTCACCACCAAGAGATGCCCTCTCACTATGCACAAGTACTTGGGCTGAGGTTGGTAAACTTCCATTTTTAAACTTGGAGACCAGCTTCCCAAGGTCAGGGTCACTGGTTGACTGGCACTCTCTCAGGTCTCCTACAAATCCTTCTGCCAGGACCTCCACACATCGCAGAGGAGCTGGGTCCTGTGGCCCACCAGGAACTGGCCTCCAATGAAGCAGCCTCTACTCCTAATTCCAGAGAATTTCCACCCTGGAAAGGACATAATATGAATCCTTTAAACAGGTATTTATTGAACGCTTATTATGGAGTAGGCTCTGTTCTTAGCCCTGAGGATACGGCAGGGAACCAAACAAGCAAAAAATCCTGCTTGGAAAATTCCAGGGTGGTGGATTCAGAATGAGCAGAGTATATACTAGGTGGGGCTATACTACATGTTAGGGAGAAACTTAAATTAGGGAAGGTAGGGAAAGAATGGCGGCGGCATCATTGCAAGTTTAGACCAGATGCTCAAGGGAATTGCTGAGAAGGGCCTGAGTTTACTTGGAGGACATGAGGTATCTGGGAGTGTTCTAGGCATAGGAACGGGAGAGGGAACTGAGGTGAGTATAATTCCATCCTTCTAAGGAGCCCAGGTAGCTGAATCACTATGAATGAGCCATCCATGTAGGACTGTTGTTGTTAGGTGCCGTGGAGTAGAGCCCAACTCATAGCAACCCTCATAGAGTTTTCAGTGGCTGATTGTTTAGAGATTGTTTTGGGAGTGGACTGCTAAGTACTTCTCCCAATTTTGCAGTGCTGGGGATCAAACCCAGGTTCTCAGAAATTGTGGAGCAGTGCCCTACCAATTGAGCTACACCCAGCCCCATGCAGGGTTGTTGTTGTTGTTGTTGTTAGGTGCCGTCCAGTCGGTATCCGACCCATAGCGACCCTCAGGGTTTTCAATGGCAGATTGTTTCGGGATTGCCTTGGGAGTGGATTGCCAGGTCCTTCTCCCCCCATGCAGGGTAGTGGAGTGAAACACCTCTCTCACCACTTTGGCACAAGCAGAAGGGTGGAGCAGGGGCTGAAGGCCAAAGAGAGAGCAAGGAGACCAGGTAGAGGCTGTAGTAGTGGAGGTGAGAGATGAGGGTAATTTGGACCACATACAAGGTGTGATCAGAGGAGATGCTAAGAGTGGATTAATCATAAACATATTTTGAAAGTCCCGCCAAAAGGATTTGCTGATGAATGTAAGGTGGCAGAGAGAGAAAGAACATCTCCTTCCCTAACTCTCCCAAGAGATCTTACGGTGTCCAGGGAGCCCACTGGTTCTGAACACATCCTAGGTGTGCAGACAAGGCTCCCCCTTACCACCTCAGCCCTCACTCCACGCACAGGGTCAGACGGGTCTCTCATGACCTCAGGCAAGGCACAGGGAGTAGATGATAAGTCCCTGTATATAAACAAGTTAAATGAGTCATAAAGGATTATCTTCCTTCTGAAGCCTGGAAAAGTGCCCCTTCCTTCCCAGGTGTCTGCTGAATTTCCAGAAGGGATCCTGGTGCCCAGCTTATATGTGACTCCACACAACAGGAGTCCTTAGGTGTAACTGTTCATTGCTCTCCCATCCCCTGCTTCTCCCTTTCCTCTGGGTAGCCTAGGAATCCTAAGCTATTTATTTACTTTTCTAAAAGCAGGACAGTTTATGATCTTCCTGCACAGAGTAGAAAATAGTTAGTTTTATTAAAGCACTCATGAAAACAGCTAAGTTAATAAAAGAGAGAGTTGGGGGAGACAAGGGAGCCACAGCCTTCGAGAGCAGCACATTTTAAGAGTTTTAAGCATCTCTGTTTGCCCCGCTCCCTTCCCTGATCAGTTATCACGGCGGTATTTCTGGTTGCATCAGCAACTTTCCACCTCATCCTTCTTTCTCACAGGTAGTTTTGAAACCTAATTTCAACTTGTGTGGATGAGATGCCAGCACTCGAGTGGAGCCCGGGCCTCCACAGCAATCTGGCACACCGCCCTGGCCAGTTCAGATGCGAGAGGCTAAATGATAGATGGAGGAGAGAGGGTTCGCACAGGGCAGCTGGAACAGGTGCTCCCCCGAGGGGCCTGCGGCTCCAGCACCACTTCTTTGCTAGGGAGGAGCCAGCTTCCTCAGACTCAGCCCATGGGACACCAGAAAGTCGCCTCTGTGTGCCCAGATGAGATGAAAGGCTTTGGGGGAGTAATACCATGCCTTGAAATGACCTTCCCGTCAAGGAAAAGGTGTACTTCCCCCTGCCTGGGAGACGGTGCAATGGTCAGCAAGGTCCTCCTCAGAAGTTGCTCTCCATGATGTTCCATCATGGCAGGCAAGATCCTCCTTCCTTGCTCTACTCCCCCACCTCCGATTTCCAATGAGGAGAAATATGCAAAGGCTTTGAAAAGATAACCACCACTGCACTTGACTATAATGCATCCCACGACTGAATGGGGGCAGGCGGGGCAGAAGCAGCAAAGAGATGTTGCCTTTTTTTCTGCCAAGCAAAGATCTGACAAAGCATTTGCAAGAGGGAGGGGGAGGGGAGACAGATCAGATTTCTGAAGTGTCTGAGCAGCTGTAAGCTCATGCATATGAATAGAGGCTGGGGAACATGCCATCAGCCCCAAGCAAAGGCCATTTGACTACACCAGAGGGACAAAGCAAACTGGGGGCGGAGGTCTGGGGGCAATAATAAAGACTGTATTAAAATGGTGAATGGCGGAATGCAAAGGTTATCGCTGGAGTTGAAATGGAATATGAGGTTCTCACTTTCATTCTGTCTTAAACTGTGGTGCACTGCTGATGTGGTTTATTAAACAGCTGTCACAATCCAGGCCCCCAGGCAGATGCATTCAGTGGGGTGTGAAGAAGAAATTCCAGTAGGGACAGGCTCAGCAACTGGTTTCACCACAGCCTCCCCTACTGCAAGTCCTTTTCCACCCCCAAGGCCCCTATTAGAGGGAAATGGAAAAGTAAAGGAAAAATGAAGAGCAAAGGAATAGGAAAGCAAGCAAAATAACAGGGCAAGTGGGAAATGTTGTTGTTGTTAGGTGCCATCAAGTCGGTATTCCACTCATAGCTACCCTACATACAACAGGGGAAACACTATTGTCAGAACTTCTCTGTTGTTCATAGGGTTTCTAATGGCGGATCGATTTTTGGGAGTGGGTTGCTTGGTCTGTCTCCCAAGTCTATAGCACCTGGTGTTCCCAGGTGGTCTCCCATCCAAAGACTAACCAGGCCCAACCCTGCTTAACTTCTAAGATCTGACAGGATTGGATGTCACAGGGCTCTGGCTGCAGGCAAGTGGGAAATAGAGGAAGCATATTCTTATTATGGTACCAGGGAAGGCAGGTCAGGGTCCAGTATCACAGTGACATGAGGGAGGGGTCCAAGAAATGGGCAGCACACCTCAGTCCATGGTCCTGTTTATAAATAAATTTGCAAATGGATCCAGAAGGGAAATTTGTTGTTAGATGCCCTCCATTCAGGTCTGACTCATAGCAACCCTATGTACAAGAGAACGAAACACTCCCTAACACTGTGCCATGCCCAGTACCATGTCAGTGCTTCTCTGCTATTCATAGGGTTTTCAATGGTTGATTGGGGATTGTTTTGGGAGTGGGCTGCCAGGTACTTCTCCCATTTTTGCAGTGCTGGGGATCAAACCCAGGGCCTTAGAGAGGGCAGAGCCACGCTCTACCAACTGAGCTAAACTCCAGCCCTAGCAGGGGATTTACCGATCATTTATTTAGAATTGAAATCAGAGTGAGAACTGGGGCAGAAAGGCTTGGGGCAAAGAAACTGGGGACTTAGGTTGGTGTGGGGGGAGAGGAGAAGTGGAACAGCCTGGAGAGTGTGGTCAGTGTGGAGAGGTGGGGAAGATATGCTTCCTGATATAAAAATCAGAAAACAAGAAGGTGTAGCTGTGAAGGGCCATGAAACAGCTGCATTTGTGTTTCTGGGTTAGAGGTCAGGGATTGTACAGGTCCAGCAATGGGGCTGCAGGTGGCTCTGAATATCTATGTAGAACTTCGCACATCTGCAAGCAGCTGCTACAGCCTTGTGCACTTTGCTCTGGACATTGCTGAGAACTCTAGACATATTTGAGAATTATAGGTGCCCTGATACCACAAACATCTCTGGATATTGCTCCCTAGACATTGCAAACTGTGGACACTGTGGATTTCTGTGGACTTCTGCACTCTGCAGACTATATCTAGGAGGGTAAGTTCCTGGATTTTTAAGTTTCTGTCTCGTGAAGGGGACAGATATTCCTCCTCTCTTTTTGATCTTGTGTTCGGGTGTGTCATATTCTCTAGCTTAAGATGGACTGCATGGGGTATAAAACTGGTCTTTCTCTTTATAGCAGAAGGGATCCTGTCTCAGATGAGAACCCTCTCCTTAGCCTGACCATGGAGCACCTGTGGTCTTCATATGTAAACAGAGTTCTTGTTACAGATTAGACCATTTGTAAAGGTGCTACAGGTTACTGACCAAGTTATCTGTAAAAGGATATTATCTCCTAGCAACCATGCTATTTGCAAAAGATATTACCTATCAAGGAAGTACTGACCACCAGATTAAAGCATTTGTCTCAGTGGAAACCCTCATTGATATTCAAGTCTCAGATGACAGGGAGGTAGATGGCTGCAGAGGTCCATTTTTATTTCCTTTCTTCTTGCCTAGTACCCTCTATCAATAAGAAATGCTAGTTCTTTTCTTCCTACAATTAATTAAAAAAATATCTTGGAAGGAAGCCAGGTGCAGTGGTGCGCACCTGTAATCTCAGTGTCTGGGGAGGCAGAACCAGAAAGTCTGTGAGTTCAAGGCCAGAGGAAGCCTGTGTAACTTAGCAAGATTCTGACTCAAAATAAAAAATACAAAATGGACCGGGGGTATAGCCTCATGTAGAGTATCTGCAAGGTATGTGCCATGCTTTGTGTTCAACCCCCAACTACTGCAAAAAAATAAAAATTCCTGGGAAGGAGCTAACGTAGTTCACTGTGAGATATCTAGCTATCATCTGTCTGTCTATCTGTCTATCTATCTGTGTATGTACATGTGCTTTGAAACACACGAAGATAAATGACCCAGTGTCTGCCCTTGTAGAGACTTAGAATCTAAGGTGACATTTGAGATGAAGGATGAATGGGCTGTGCCAGGGTAAATGATGGAAGAAGGGAGACAGAGAGAGGGAGCAAGTGGGGAAGAGAAAGAAAGAGAGAGAGAGAGAGAGAGAGAGAGAGAGAGAAGGGGGGAGAGAGAGAGAGGAGACAGGAGAAAAGGATAGGGAGAGAGGGAAAGAGGCAAGAGGGAGAGAGGAGTAGGGGTGAATGGCTTGAGTGTGTCTCTCCAAAATTCATGTTACAACATCATCTCCCAAGTGCTAATCTTAAATGACAGGACTCCTAGGAGGCCATTCAATTGTGAGGGCTCCTCCCTTGTGAATTCGAGTAAGGCTTTTATAAAACAGATGCCATATAGCAACTGGCCCTTTTACCCCTCTATCCCTTTGGACATGTGAGGACATAGCACTCCTCCCCTCTGCAGGGTGAAGCACAAGGCACTGACTTGCAATCAGGGATGCTAGGTCCTTACCAGACACCAAACCTACTTGCACCTTGCTCTTGAACTTCCAAGCCTCCAGAACAGTGAAAAATAAATTTCTGTGCTTGAAAAATGACTCAGTCTTAGGTATTTCCTTATAGTAGGACAAAAGAATTAAGACTGTGGGACTTCGAGATGTGCCATTTAAAAATATAAAGCATTGCTAAGCTGAAGGCTGTTAAGAAGTATCAGATACAGGAAAAATCTCTGCTCTCCCTCTATTTGCCTAGAAAAACAGGACATAGATTTACAAAGACAAAGAGGAAAATAAATGTTAAACACTGAAGACCACTCTGAATCCTCATGGGCCTGGGGGTGGCATGGGTGAATCTATGTTAATGAGTTCCACTAAGCAGTCTTTATTTACCATTTACTTACCCTCCTTCAAGCTGACATCTTTAGACACTCAATGTCCTCTTTAGTCTTATCACTTCTCTAACACCTTACTGTTCTTTATTTAAGATGCCACATCAGCTGGAATTGAAAGATACCTCTTAAAGAACTACTCATCCCCTGGGCATTTTCTATGTATAGATGAAATATACATGTTAATAAACTACTCTTTTTTTCTTGTTAATCTGACTTTTGTTATAGGAGTTTGCTCCAACTAAGAATTTAGGAAGGTTGAGGAAATTTTTTTCTTTCTTTCCCTAAAATAGTGGGCCAATTTTTGCCATCCATGTAGCTTGAGCCTGTGATATCAAGTGAAGAATGGTGGTGTGTGCGGAGGGGGGATGTGGAAAATGTGGAAAGGTAGGTTTGGGCAAACTGGAGAAGGTCCTTAAATGCCATCCCATGGCATTTGGATGTCATCTCAGAGGAAAGGTAAATCCTTGAAGGCGTTTAAGCAAGGTGCAATCAGATGAGCATTCCAGAAAGACCTCTCTGGCTGCTGTGAGGAGGATTGATTGAAAAGAGATGTAACCTGAGAGAGAGATCATAAGTAGACTCATCCAACAGTCCAGGTGAGGAATGCTCCTGGACCTCTCTGGAGAAGAGACGGCCTCTAAGTCCATTGCTATCTCTGGCCTATAGTCAAATGCTATCACTTGTTCTGGAATGTCCCCCAAATGCTGATGCATTAAAGACTTGTTCTCCACAATGGTGCTCTGGAGAGGTGGTAGTAATATGAAGAGGTGGGGTCTGGTTCAAAATCTGCAGATCACTGGGAGCATGCCTGCAAAGGGAATTTGGGGACCTAGGTCTATTTCTCTTCTCTCCCTTTAGTTCTCAACCATGAGGTGAGAAGTTATGCTCTACTATGCAATTCCATCATGATGGCCTGCTTCATGATGGGCCCAAAAGTAATAGGGCCAATTGATCATGGACTCGATCCTCCAAAATTGTGAGCCAAACTAAAGCTTTTCTCTACATGCATCAACTACCTCAGGTTATTTGTTATAGTAACAGAAAGATGACTTATGCACAGAGCAACTGAAAAATTCCATGACAAAGAGATCCTGTCCCAGCAAAGGCAGCAGGAGGACCAGATCACTGGGAGTAGAAATGAAGCTCCAAGAGGCAGAGGATACTTGAGGCTCTACCTTGCTCCATCTGAAGTCATAGCACTTCAAGAGTCAGATAAACTTTCCAAAGTGCCAAACAGCCAACCAAGGGTAGCAAGTGGATTGGACAAATTTGGTTTCCACTCTCAAGCTAGATAATAATTATCTCTAGTTTTAAAATTCCTCAAAATGGTATGGCTTTTACTTTTATTTATAAGTAGACTTAACAACTATGATTTATTAATTACATCATTATTTTATTATCCAGAACTGAGGAATACTTGGTATGCTTAAACATTGTAGAATTTTAGAGGGAAAAGAAATTGGATTGTTAACTTTTTATCAATAAGAAGAAATAAGATACCTTACATTACCCCATTGTTTGCCTTACAGTCAGTCTTTTTTTAGCCAGTGTGGCATGGAAAAGTAATTGTGTAATTAAGAATAAATAGCTTATAAGTGTGATGCCTTATTTTGTTCTAAAAAGGTACAAGTGTTCTGTATCCCTTTTAAAATGTACTCCATTTGAATTAAGAAGAAAATGAGGAATAATTACACTGAATAAGTTTGTTGTTGTTAAGTGCTGTTGAATTGGATCTGACTCATATCAACCATGTGTACAACACAATGAAATACTCCTTGACCCTGTGCCATGCCTGGCACTATGTCAGTGCTCCTCTGCTATTCATAGGGTTGTCAATGAGTGATTCATTTGGGAGTGGGCTGCTGGGTCCTTCTCTCAAGCCTACAGCTCCTGGTATTCCTGCACGGTCTCCCATCCAAGGACTAACCAGAGATTTTTCCTCAGGGAAAGGCCTGACTCCGTTCAGGTTCCCAGAACTGATGGGATCAGATGCCAGGGTGGTACATCTGCAGGCAAATAAATCTAGGGACCAAAACATTGGCAAGGTTCCCACATCAGGAACTATGCAGAGATGGTACAAACTCTGTCTCTCAAATCTGACCTTGCCTGGCCCATTGTCGTTGTTACTACTGATTTTTCTTCCTCCAAGCAGATTATGCCAAGACTGGAGAAAACAACTGATGAACGTGTATGTTTAATATTTTCTCTTAATGATTGCTTCAGCTTAGAAAGGTGGGAGGCTTGCTGCCTTTGGTTCTTGTGTGAATAGTAGTTTCACATTTGCTTAATAAATTAGCACTGCATTCTGATTGACATTCCATTCTGATTAATATTCCTTTCTGATTGGCTCATCTGTTGGAAACATCAAATTTACATTCCAATGGGAGGAGAGAAGAGGGATGTGGCACAAAACTTAGCAAGAGGTAGGGACTACAACTCCAAGAAATCAGGCAAAAGTGTCAGAATTTCATTTTTCATCCTAAAGCAAGGACTGGTTGATAAGAGGAACCTCATCAGATGGCTAAATTGCTTTAGATTTTCTTGGGGACACCTGCTTACATATTTGGTCCTAATTATTGTCTTGTAATCTAGGAGGGGGCTGCACTCTCTGAGAACCCAGGTTCGATCCCCAGCACTGCAAAAATGGGAGAATGACCTGGCAATCGACTCTCGAAGCAATCCTGAAACAATCAGCCATTGAAAACAATATGAAGGTCATTTGTGAGTCGGACTGACTTGAAGGCACCTAACAACAACAATCTAGGAGGGCAATGGCTATAACCACTAGCCAGAGGGGAATCAGTGGGAACACCTTGCAGTTTGCCTGCCACTTTTCCCATCTGACTAAAAGGAGCTTTGTCCCTGATGGAATCCTTCCTTCCCAGGGATCCTGGGATGAAGAAATGGCATAACAGATGCAAACTCACTTAGAAAGCAAAAGCAGGATACAAATGCAAGGGATTCTTCGTTTTTATTACAAAGATCCATCTAGTCCTGCCATCTACGACAGCATAAGCCCTATTAGCCGCATACATTATAATCATCTATTTTTGGCAGAATCAGCCTTGGGTGGTAGCAGCTGGCCTTGACTATTAGAGTAGCAATTTGTTGGAGATATGATAGATGAACTGTGGTTGTAAAGAAATGAGACTGGTGAGTGTGTGCTACCTGTGGAGGCTATCCCTGTTTCTGTCTGAGCCCTGTGAATTCCACCCAAAGACTGGGATCTAAGTGAGGGTAGCTCAGCCATTTTGGACAGAATATCAGTCATGATGGCTGAAGTCTTGGAATGGGATCAAGCTAGGCTACTCACTTACTGGGCACAACTGTTAAAGTATTACCTAAATGATCCTGTACTTGATCTACATATGGCACAAGTGAGCTGAATTATGTTATGGATGGTGGGCTCCTTAAATGCCCAATTACTGACAATAGTTTTATTTTGTTGTTGTTGTTAGGTGCCATCTAGTTGGTATCCAACTCATAGTGACCCTACATGCAACAAGCAAAACACTATTGTCACTTCTCTGCCGTTCATAGGGTTTTCAATGGCAGATTGATTTTTGGAAGTGGGTTGTCAGGTCCTTCTCCCAAGCCTACAGCACCTGGTGTTCCCAGGTGGTCTCCCATCCAGGTACTGACCAGACCAGACTCTGCTTAGCTTCCAAGATCTGATAGGATCAGGTGCCACAGGGCTCTGGCTGCAGGCAGTTTTATTTTAGAGGGACAAATAATCAGAAATTTGGATTAAAGGGATGTGGACCCGTTTTCTTTTCACAACTTGTTCATGCACTAAATATAAACACCCCCATGTGCCTGTCCGTTGGTTGTACTGAGGGGGCTTTTGTGTGGCTCTAATAGCAAAAGCTATGCCAGTGGTATCTCAGACACCAGCAGGGCCACTCACTGTGGACAGGATTCAGCTGAGCTTTCAGATGAAAACAGATTAGGGAGAAGGACCCAGCAGCCCACTTCCAAAACAACCAGCTATTGAAAACTCTGTGATTAGCAGAGAAGTATTGACATAGTGCTGGGCATGACACAGTGACAGGGAGTGTTTCATTCCATTGTATATAGGGTTGCTATGAGTTGGACCTGGCTTGATGACACCTGACAACAAGAACATCAACTGAACATTTAGTATGTACCTGGTGCACTTCTATGCATTGAGCAGGGAACAAAAAACAAAATAATAAAGTCCTTTTCCTCCTGAAGTGCTGCAAAAGATTACCACAAATTAGTGGCCAGAAAGAGCTAGGATTTAGCTCAGTTGGTAGACCTCTTCTCTGCAGTCTCTGTGGTCCCCAGTTCAATTCCCAGTACCACAAAAATGGGAGAAGGACATGGCAATCTACTCCTAAGGCAATCCCGAAAACAATCAGCCATTAAAAACCCTGTGAGGGTCGCTATGAGTCAGACACGACTTGATGGCACCTAACAACAAAAACAAGTGGCCAGAAGTCAGTAATCAAGGTATTGGCAGTACCTTACTCCTCTCCAGAGGTTCTTGGGAGAACCCATCCCTTGTCTCTTCCAGTTTCCAGTGGCTGTGGAATTCTGTAGCTTATCACAGCAATCTTCAAGGCCACCATCTTCATCTCTCTCTCCGTACTGTATCCATCTAGTCTTCTCTTCTACATCTGTTAAATTTCTCTACATTCCTCTTATATGTGTGACTGCATTTAGTGTCTGTCCTGATCATCCAGTTTAATCTCCTCAACTTAAAATCCCAAACCTCACCATACTGGCAAAGACATTTTTCCCATACAAAGTATATTTCTAGATTGGGAGGAACCAACTTTGTGCCTTCAATAAGTGACAGTTAACCAGTATGCAGACAGCTCTGTAATAAGTAGGATGGTGTTGAAAGGTAGAAAAGGGAAAGGGGACAGGTGCACGTGGGAGGTTTGGGGTAGCTGCTGTGGATGGGTCATCAAGAATGGCCTCACTGAAATGCTGATGGAAGCGAGGGTCTCACGGAAAGCAGAGAGTAAGCTCTGCGGAGGTGCACATCACGTTACTAGAGACATGGTGTTTGCCTCTCTTGTAGCCAGGTAGCCTATAACTCCAGCTCCTGATCATCCTGATCAAACACATTCTGACTTGCTGATGGGCATCTGGTTCTGGTTCCTTAACCAGACAGTGCTCCTCAATCAGGATGACTCTTGAGGGTCCACAGTTACGGGTTCAACATTAAAGATTTAGTCCAATGGGCTTAAGCATAAAGAAAATCATGTGCATGGCACAGTGTCAGGGAGTATTTCATTGTGTTTTACATAGGGTCACCATGAGTCAGACACTGACTCCATAGCACCTAATAATAAGTAAATTGCTTATAGTCTCAAAGTTCATAAGTGACTAAGTCAAGATTAAACTCTGTGATAAATAATTTCTCAAGTCCTGGGCCTTTATCTACCACATTCTAGAGATGCAGAATTTCATTACACAGCATTAAAACTATAGAGTGGAGACCCATTCCCTCTGTCCCCCTCCCCAGCTTGTACCTAATAGAGACTCCTAAGTTTTTTGGAGCCCAGCCAAGATTTCTGGTAATGTTTTATTTATATACCATATGTATATTTGGTGATAAGTTGCTGGCTTGCTCACTTACTATACAGTCATTGTTCTAATCTAGAGAACATAGATCTTGTATTTAATGACTCGGGACAAGCTCTCTGGCCAATGTGATTAGAGTTTTGTCAGAAACAAGTCTACTAGGGCTAGGTGACACCCATACATAAGTAGGTCATCAAAGGACTTCCTTTGATGGAAAACCACATAATGTTCTTAGTCTTGAGCTCACAGGTTTAGCCTTGGATCCTCCCACCTGCAAATACCCTGCCAAAGGGATGCCATGGCTCAGAGCCAAAGAATACTTGGCAAGGCAGAGCACTAGGGTGTCTGTCCAGAAAACTCAGTGAATTCCCCTTGGCTGGAACAAATGCATCTCTTAATATGGCCTACCATTTATTTATTATTTATTTGTTGTTGTTGTTAGGTGCCGTCCAGTCAGTATCCAGCTCATAGCGACCCTATGTACAACAGGCGAAACAGTATTGTCAGTGCTTCTCTGCTATTCATAGGGTTTTCAATGGTGGATTGATTTTTGGGAGTGGGCTGCAAGATCCTTCTCCCAGGCCTACAGCACCTTGTGTTCCCAGGTGGTCTCCTATACAAGCACTAACCAGGTCTGACCTTGCTTAGCTTCCAAGATCTAACAGGATCAGAAGCCACAGTGGTACAGCTGCAGGCTGGTTAGTCCTTGGATGGGTGACGGCCTGGGAATATCAGGTGCTGCCAGGCTAGGGAGAAGGACCTGGCAACCCACTCCTGAAACAGTCTATCATTGAAAGCCCTATGAATATTATTTATTTATTCATTATTTATTTCATTATTTTTGCAGTACTAGGGGGTTGAACCCAGGGCCTCGCATGCATTTTGCAAGCACTCTAACTCTGAGATGCACCCCAACCCCTTTTTTATTAGGTATCTTGAAACTGGGTCTCACTAAGTTATGCAGGCTGCCTCTGGCCTTAAACTTGCGATCCTCCTGCCTCTGCCTCCAACGTCGCTGGGATTAAAGGTGTGCACCACTGTGCCCAGCTCATATTTTGATATTTTTTGACAATTTTTAAATGTGCATAGAAACAACCTGCCTCCCTTTATATTCATGTATTCCAGCACATAACATCTGATTTTCTGCATGGCAGGAATCAACCAAGCGCCCACTCTCCATTCCTCGGTTCTCTGTTTTAATGCATTTCATGATTTTGTTGCTTTGGCATGCATTTTGAAATAACTCACTTGATCAGTTCTTTAGGTAATATTGATGTTTTGCCCTTTTAAATGTGTCATTTGATTTTTCTGATGTTATTCTCCATCTGTTTGGTGACACTTTCATTTAGTCACAGTTTTTATTGGGTCCCCAAAGGTTTATATAAAAGAATGCAACTTCAGAGTGTGTTATTTTATTTAAAAAATGTTTTTCTCCATTCTTCGCTCTTACATACCCTCAGCCCCACTTTTACCAATATACTTGCTCCCCACTTTCCTTTATCTCTCTCCTATCACCTCACCTCCTTACCTACTTTATAAACACTGTGAATAAGTTCCTCATTATGAGAGTTTCAAACACTGTCCTTTCCTCAATCATATTGAAGCATTTCATTGTGTTAGCCCCATGTCCTTGCTTCTGCTTTTCCCTACGGATTCAATCAAAGACCAATTTTTAAAAGTAGGTATGGGGAGCGGGCCAATGTTTTACATTTCTGACATGTTTTTATTGCCCTTGTTGAAGATGTTTCCAAATAGTATTTCCAAATTTTCGAAGGCAGCAACAAAACCCTAGTACTGTCTGTTCTTTTCTTATTGTTTGACTTTTTTGCTCCCTTCCACCAGCACAGATGGTATTTATCTTGTATTCTTGGCAGGTTAATTTCCACATTTCTGATCTCTTAACCTCTTCTTCAAGTACAGTAAATGCAGATGTTAAAGTGTTGAGAAACTGATTGAAAGAAGACATAGGACAATTTATTTCTTGTGAAACATCCAAAGAAACCTGAAGGATGGAGTCAAATAAATAATAAAAATATCTTTCTCTCATGTTTACAATTGTTATCACAGATTGTCTGAAAGCTTAGGTTCTGTACAAAAAGAGTATGCAATTTATTAGAGCTCATCTCTTTAAGTTTGAAAAAGTCCCCAATACAAATGTAATATTAGCTCCAGGAACTTTTTTAAAGAAAAGACGTCATATTATAAATAGGGCCATGAAACAAATTAATACCAAGTATCTTGTTTGTCTCATTGGGAAGAGTGGTGATTATTGTTGTTAGGTGATGGGGAGTCTGGTCTGACTCAGCAACCCTACGTAAAGGAGAAGAGAACACTCCCTGACATTGTGCCGTGCACAAGATATTTTGTATATTTACGCCCTTTGTTGTAGCCACTGTGTTAATACATCTAGTTGAGGGTTTTCCTTTCTTTCCACTGACCTGCCACTCTCCCAAACATGATGCCCTTCTCCAGGGATTGGTTCCTCCTGAAAGCATGTCCAAAATATATAAGACACAGACTAGCCATCCTTACTTCCAAGGAGCACTCTGGCTTCACTTATTCTAGAACAGATCTGTTGGTTCTTTTGGCAGTCTGTGGTATATTCATTTTTCATCTTTAGCACCATAATTCAAAAGCATCAATTCAACGTGGCATCAGGATGGAAGGAAGACTTATTAGCAACCAGCATTTTGCAGATAACACAACTTTGCTTGCGGAAAATGAAGAGGATTTGAAACATTTGTTGATAAAGATCAAAGACTACAGCCTTCAGTATGGATTGCACCTCAAAATCAAGAGAACAAAAATCCTTGTTACCAGGCCAGTAAGCAACTTCATGATAAATGCAGAAAAGATTGATATCGTCCAAGATTTTGCTTTACTTGGTTCTACGATCAATACTCATAGAAGCATCAGTCAAAAATGAAAAGATGCATTGCTTTGGGAAAAGCTGCTGCAGAAGACTTCTCTGAAGTGTTCAAAAGTGAAGATGTTACATTAAAGATAAAAGTGCAGCTGACTCATGCCATGGTATTTTCAATCGCATTATCATATACTTGTGAAAGCTGGAAACAATTAAAGATAGAATAACTCATATGAATGGACATATAATTTACAGGATTATGAAACTCATTAGACCTTCTATCATGGGAAAGTGGAAGAGAGATAGACAAGTTAATATAGACTTAGGCTTCAGCATGAGAGTTAACTGGCTAAGATTTTCTTTAAAATCATTTTGCTTTCATTCTGCACAATTTGTACACCTACTGCACCCCATAGTTGTTAGTAAAGAAGTATAGTGTAATGAAAGAGCATGAGTTTTAATATAAACTGACCATGATTTGGTTATGGTCTCTTCAGCTGTCAGAGTATGTACCTAAGATTTCTAATTTAATTCTATCTAAAAAATCTATCTAAAAATGAGACTATTATCTATTTCCCAGAGGAAGAAGGTTGTCATCTCTTGGTATGATGGAACATGGCAGCAATGACATCTCAGGCTTTTCTGTATTAGTAGTGGGAGTTTGTGCAGGATCTGTGGCAGTTTTAACCTCTTGAAGGATGGTGTGTTGTGGCATGCATATTATGAGCTTAGCTGAAATAGCCGGGTGAACAGACATCAAGAGCATACCAGGGAAAACAGGAAGCTAGCAGTTTTAAATGGGTAAAATCAAACCTATTATTTAAAGATGGTATCCAGATACCAGATATCAAGACAGCAGCAGGAATTTGATAACTCACACATTTCTTCAGGGTATTATTGGCTGTAAGTAGCAGCCTCAAGCCCACCGGGACATGGTTGCCCCAGCCCCTGGTAACTCACATACTACCACATGCTCTAGTTGCTGGACACGGGGCTACAGGAGTTAATGTTTGCCCTGCCAGGTTTTGCTGTTGCTTTGGTCCCATACCTCCATTATATGTCTCATTCTTCTTGTTGGAGTAGGAGTGTTGACTTGATGCCTGCCCCACTACTGTATGTTGGAACTGTGTAATTTCCTTTTTAATTGTCCTCATAACTAACAGTTTGCCTTGAGTATCAGAGAAGACTTTGAACTTGGACTTCTGAGAAATGTTGGAACTGTTAAGACTATGGGGACTTTAGCGATGGACTAAATGCAGCTTGCATTATGAGATGGACAGCAGCCTTTGGAGGCCAAAGGTGAAATGTGATGGTCTACATAGGAAATGTCTCCAACAGGCTCTTGTATTGAAGTCTTGATCCCCAGCTGGTGGCGCTGTGTTGGGAGGGAGTGGAAAGTCGAGGAGGTAGGGCTTAGCTGGAGGAAGCAGGTCACTGATAGCCTACGTTTGAAGGTTATTTCTTGTCCTCAACCCTTTCCTACTATGCTCTTTCTGCTTCTGGGCTGTCGTGAGGTGAGTAACTTGGCTCTGCCACTCCCTTCCACCATGATATTCAGCCTCGACATGGACCAGAAACAATGGAGTCAGCTGACTATGGACTGGAACCTCTGAATCTGTGAGTCAAATCAAATCTTTCCTCTTTTAAGATTGTTTCTCACAGGTATTTTGTCACAGCAAGGAGAAACTGACTAACACACTGGCCATTTGTTCTTATCTTTATAGTTGGTCATCTCCAATTAAGTATAGACTTGATTTTTTTTTAATTTAGATTTTTTTCCTTCTAGATTTCCAAACTTTTTCTTCCCCCATTAAAGACTTACTAAAACCAGGAAATTTTCGTTCCTTACTATACTCCCAAACATTGATACTTCTCTGTCCCAGATTTATTGTACTCCATATGTTTACCACATCTTTCTCTCCATACTAGAATATAAGCTCCATCAAGGGAGTAGTTTTTGCTCTCTTGGTTCATTGCTGTCTCCCCAGCACTTAGAATAGAAGTTAGTTCAGACCTGTCATCCCATAAATATTTGTTGAAAGAATAGATACAGTATTAAACATTACTAAAGCATATGTAAGTGAAGTGTGACTTTAAAGAAAAGCACTTGATACCTTCAGAGGCAGATTCCAGACACCCTTTACTCACATATCCAGCATTTCTACAACATTAATTATGTACCATCTGCAGCCATACTACCCAGGCATCTGATGCCACCTGATCTCAGAAATTAAGCAGGGTCTGACCTGGTTAGTCCTAAGATGGGAGACCACTTGGGAATACCAGGTGCTGCAGGCTAGGGAGGAGGACCTGGCAGCCCACTCCTAAAATAATCAACCATTGAAAACCCTATGAATAGCAGAGGAGCACTGATTACAGTGCTGGGCATGGCACAGTGTTAGGGAGTGTTTCATCTGTTGTACATAGGATCCTATGGGTAGCACCTGACTCGAGGGCACCTAACAACAACAATAACAATTTTGTGCCAGGCACTGTATTGATATTGGAACTTGGCATCAAATACTCAACAAACATACTTTCTAGCAAGGATATTAGTAAACACATTACTGTACAACAGTGTATAAAGACCATCCTAATGATTCGTATAAATTATCTCTGTAAGAGAGTGCTTTAGAACAATTTCATAATGCCTCGACCTAAGATGAAATTCATTATACAAGAAAATATGTAAAAAAAAACACTCAAAATAATTGGCTTCTGGAGAAAAAAAAGTCAAAGATACTCTGAGATGGTAATTCTGTTCTGCTGTTGCAAAGAGGAGAGAAATTTGCATCTCCATCATGGCATCTTCTTGGCTTCTAAGAGGCATCTGACTGATGATGTCTCAACAGAATTTAGAAGGATCCCAGACTATTCATACATCAGTCCTTTCTACCAGGCCCCTCATAGTGGAAAATAAAATCCTTCATTCAGTCAGTGAGAAGGAAACTTGCCTAATTTCTCCCTACAAAGAGTTTTTGAAGTTCAAAAGCATTTAAATTTGCTTTCTAATTGATGGTGACAGAAATGGTTTTTCCAAGCCTTTCACTAACCAGAATTCTTTTAGCTGGTACATCAATATATAACCCCACAAGACAGTCATCCTGATGATATTTTGAATACATATGAAAAAGCCCCATGTATGCAGCCTTTTGCATCTTTACAGTGCATATGCTTGCCTAGCAAATAGTTGCATGTATGGTACTCTTTGCCTGCAACCATACCACTGTGGCATCTGATCCCATCAGATCTCAGAAGCTAAGCAGGGTCAGACCTGGTTAATACTTGGATGGGAGACCTCCTGGGAACACCAGGTGCTATAGGCTTGGGAGAAGGATCCATCAACCCACTCCCAAAAAACCACCAGCAATTGAAAACCCTATGAATAGCAGAGGAGCACTGACAATAATGTTTCATTTGTTGTACATAGGGTCCTATGAGTTGGATACCAACCCAATGGCACCTAACAACAAACAACATGATGTTCTTTCTCTAACTGTAACAGAAAGTAGTCTTGATTTACTTTAATTATGAGGAAAATAAAATATTTTTCAATGTGATTATTTGTGCTGTTTTTCCTATTCAATTATTTGCCATTTCTTTTAGACTGCTTATATTTTGTAAAATGATGGCAATTCTTCCTACTGTGAGCATTTTTCCCAGTGAAAGACAAGGGAAATACCAGCAAGGCTAGTCATTTCATAATTGAGGCATTTGACTAGTTTGCTCTTTTGAATTTCTTTTCTCTCTTTTTTCTTTTTCTTTTCTTTTTTTGCAATGCATAGGGGTTCAACCCAGGGTCTCACACATACTTTGCAAGTGCCCTACCACTGGGTTGCACCTGCAGCCCATTTTTATTTTGTGTCAGAGTCTCTTCATGTTACACAGGTTGCCTCTGGCCTCAAACTTGCAACTCTCCTGGCTCCACCTTCCAAGTCTCTAAGATTGCAGTAGTGCACCACCTCACACAACTTGTTGTTGTTGTCATTAGGTGGCATCGAGTCATGTCCGACTCACGGGAACCCTCATAGGGTTTTCAATGGCTGATTATTTCAGGATTGCCTCGGGAGTGGATTGCCACACTCACACAACTAGTTTGCCATTCTTAAGCACCCAAGATTTTGCTTAGAGCTAAATTGATTCATAGCCCTACAAATGCTTTCTCACAATCTTGTGTAGCAGAGGGACATAGATTGTGAGTGTTCACATTTTTTAATGAGGAAATTGAGTCAAAGACTGAGTTTGTTTGGTCTAGAGTGGCATAACTATTGGATTTACAATCCATTGTAACCTCCTATGGAGAATTAATCTACAGTGACTTTTGCTTCCTATAAAACAAGACGATGGTTTAAAAAATTGTGGTAGTATTTTCAAACTTGGGCCAGTCATTCTTCTATTAGTGATCAGGTACCCTTTTACTGCAGGTGCATTGGCATTGTTCTTTGATTAATCAATGCTGGACAGAGCTTCTGGCTAAATCTCATTAGCTAATAGTGCTTCTGGGTAATTAACTTGATGTGTGTAATTATCTTCAGATTTTAGGGCTTCCCCTGCCCCCTTCACATCATTAGCCAGTGGTACTTATTTAAAGCTTTGGAATGCAGTGGTCCTTTGAGAGATTCAGTAAAATTCCCAAGACTTTTCACATCAAGAAGACCATGACAACTTACCTGGCAATGAAATTATCTGAGGTCCATCTATTAAGAACACTCTTACCACCAGAAATTCCTCAGGCACACACACACATACAACCAAGCTGATGAAGTCAGGACTTTCCATTTCCAGAACTTTCCATTTCTGTTGAAGTTGTTAGCCTCAGATTTTGTTTTAGAAATTCCAGCAAGGACTTAGTTGAATACACCATACCATAAAGAAAAAAAAAGAAAATTCATTATGTATGTTAGCTATGATATGGTGGAAATAATATTAAACTTTAGATCTTTTGAAGATACATTCTCTTTTTTTCAAAAAAAACAAGAGATGTGATCTGTAGTCTTGATTCTGCCACTATTTACTCTTGTGGTATTGGGTTCAAATTTCTTTGGTACTCAGTTTATGTTGTTTGTTGTTGTTGTTAGGTATTGTCAGTCAGGTCCAACTTATAGTGACCCTATGTATTATACAATGAAACATTCCCCGACACTGCCAGGCTTGGCACTATATCAGTACTTCTTTGCTATTCATAGGGTTTTCAGTGGTGGATTGTTTTGGGGATGGATTGCCAAATCCTTCTCCTTAGCCTACAGCACCTGGTGTTCCCAGGTGGCTTCCCATCCAAGGACCAAGGACTAACCAGGCTGACCCTGCTTAGGTTCCAAGATCAGGTGGAGATTGGATGCTAGGGTGCTATGGCTGCACTCAATTTATATGTTTATGAAATGAGAAAGATCATTCATTCAGTTGACATGCTTTAAGCTCCCACCATGAACTGTGTCTGCGCTAACCAAGAGATCCGATGAATATACAAGGATTCTTGGGTTGAGAACCTTAAAGCTTGTTGTCTCAAGTTGGATTTTAAGATCCTTTCAAACCAAGCGACCTTATGACTTTACCATGCACTGTTCTTCTCTATTTGTATTTCCCTTCCAAAATGCCCCAGGAAGAAAAGATGAAAAAATAAATGAGTACTTTGAGAAGTAAAATGCTATCAAGATGTTTCCATGCAGGAATAAACTAGTTGTAAGTCCTCTGGGAGGTGAGTAGGAATGTCCTTTCCTCTTGCACTACTTTAGTTAACCTTCCCATTATCACTCATAATCCCATCCATTGTTTGCCTAGAAAAAAAGAATTTGGCTGTTTATGCTTTTTAAACACTGCTGTGCCTTTGGTCTATTGCTGTGTCTGTGAGCCAGATCATTTCTTTGCCCCTCTCACAGCAGAGTGCCCAGCTGAATTTAGACCCAGAGCATACATTCCCGGCTGCCGAGTAATGACCCTCAGCTGCTATAGCTAAGCCATTTTATTTCAGGGCACTTTAGCAACCTTGCCTGAACCAATGTTGTCAACTAAATAACCCCCATGGACACTAATGGAATCTTCAAAAATGAATTGTCCTATTATAAAAACTTATCATGGTTTGTCATTGCCTAAACAAACTGGAGTTTGATTTTTTTTCCCCCTCTGGGTCTGGTGATGAAAATACCAGAAAGCACCTTACTTATGTTCCACCTCTTGCCTCACTATGATTTTATATAGCCTTCTCAGAAAGGGAGTCATCGACCATGACTCAGAGGAAATTTGCTGCTAAGAGGCGTTATTGTCCAGCTGCTTACTGCCCATCGTCTGGGTGCTGGAGGTCAGAAAAAGGAGCGTTTACTGTCTCATCTGAGCCCAAACTGGTTTATATTAATGATCAATGCGGCAGCAAATATATTGGATTTTATCCTCGCCTTTCACCCTGCCTCAATAATAATCTTAATAATAGGGAAGGAAGCTCTGGTGATTTTTCTTAGCAGTTGGTGTTTCTCCTTGCAGACAATTTTTCCCCTGAGAGCTTGAGGAAGACAGAAATGGAAAACTCAATGATTTTCTTTATCATATGTGTGTGTATATATATGTGTGTGTGTGTATATATATATAGATATATACATATATATACACACATATGTATATATGTACATATACACACATATATGCCTGCAGCTATAGCCCTGTGGCATCCGATCCCGTCAGATCGCGGAAGCTAAGCAGGGTTGGGCCTGGTTAGTACCTGGATGGGAGACCGCCTGGGAACACCAGAAGCTGTAGGCTGGGAGAAGGACCTGGCAACCCCCTCCCAAAAATCAATCTGCCATTGAAAACCCTATGAACAGCAGAGAAGCACTGACAATAGTGTTTCCCCTGTTGTACAGAGGGTCGCTATGAGTTGGATACTGACTCGATGGCACCTAACAATAACAACAACAACACACATATACATATACATATGTGTGGATATATACACATATGTGTATATATGTATATATATTTTTGTATATGAGTGTATATATACAAACATACATACCACATATACATATATGTATAATGTGTATATATATATATATATGAAAGGGAATATTTAAGTCCTACAAATATGACAAGTAAGTCAACAAGTGTTTTTCCATTTTTCAGTTCTAATCTACAGAGGACTTCTTTCCTCTTTTCTCCAAACTTAGTAAATGAGCAATGCTGTATGGCTCTCTAAATAGCTAAGCATCAGAGCATTTATATTGTTATTATTATTTTTATGCATGCTATTTTCCCTTAGCAATAAGAAAGAAAATAAATAGTGTTTTCATTGCTGGTTCTATTTTTGTTGAGGGCTTAACTAGAAGATATATCTAATCATAATGAGCAGTGCATAAAGAATATTAAGATTAAAAGAACTTCTATTTTCCTTTATCCTCCCAACAATCTCCAGATGGATTTCCTAGGGGTTGCCTTCTAAATCTTCTTGCACAGCGAGCTGTAAATCCCAGACCCAGCAAGCTCCTGGTTTGGCTGCACGTAGCCTTTCATGTACAATATGTACAGGCTGAGTAATGGCAGAAAATTATTCAGAAGATAATTACAGCAATTGATCTTGAGATGTTTTGTAGCTTCTTACATAGATCATCCTTCAAAGGCTTTTGGAGCAATGGTGTCTGTGGAGTCTGCCAGAGGCAACGTGCTTCCAGGATCCAACATAACATAAACAGCCCACGAGAGTAGGAGTTGGCTAAGAAGGAAGGAAGGACAACCTCTGCGAGAAGTCAGGAATGAGGTCGGACACAGTTTGAAGAACCCCATGGTTGTGAAAGTCTCCATTCAACATGGCCTTGATCATCTTCACCATATCCTCCAACTGCGGATCCTCCAACGCAGTCAAGTATTTAATTGTACATTGCTCTAGAGCCTCCTGAGAACACTCCAGGGAGTTCGCCCACATGACTCTGAACGCCTAGGAATAAAATGAGAGGAGAGGGGAGCCTCCCGCCTAGGTTCCCAGTGATGACAGGAGTTCAGCCTGTTTCACCAGGGTCACTGGAATGGCCAGTGGCCCCACCCAAGGAGAACAGGCCTCCTGACCATGAGTCTAGGAGACTCTAGGACTCTCACTGCCTCCTGACAGCCTCTAAGCAGGAAGCAGAGTCCCATTTTGCTTTCACTGGGCATGTCACAGGCTGTGCTGCAGGTTAGTATCTCTCCTGTCAAGGAGAAATTATTCTAATCCATATCCTTCCCTTTAATATGACCTTTATATGCACAGCTATATGGATACACACACACACACACACACACACACACACACACACCCTTTTCCCTTTATTTTTCTCAATGGTCCTGCCTCAGGCAGAAAACAGATGGGCAGCTGAGTAAGCACACCTGCCCTGGACCTAGAAATCAATAAGGACGGTTATTTCATAAACGGCTCCACTAGGCACGAGGAAATGCATGGCTTTGAGAGGGTAGGTGGGTGGGGGAGGAGTGGTCGCAGAGAAGTCAAGTGCATCCTTTCCTGGTGGTGGCTGGTTTTTAGAGATCCCTGGAACCTTTATGAATCTGTCTACAGCCAAGCACACCCAACCCAAGCATTTAAACTGACATCTGAATTTTTTGTAACTCTGACGCCCCTATGATGCCTGACATAGAATTTTATGTATAACTACATAAACATTATAATGCACACTGTATGTAATATATTTTACAAGGTACATTTATGTAATGATGTAAGTATTTTATATTATGCAATTTTTATTATTTTTGTTTTTAAAGATAAACTGGTTTGATTTGAACTAATGGTATGATTTCTGAAATCCTTGAATAAGGCCTGGGTAATGGATGATTGTAGCTTACAAAAAAAGACTTTTCCTTAAAAAACAGAAAGCATGTAAATCATGTTAATTTGGTCAATTAATGAGAAACAGAGAGAGCCAAATTTATTTCCCCAAATTATTAGCTGGCAATTAACCATTTCCTTCTTTTCCTTTTTACCAGAGCCCTTTTATTCTTCCTCAAGCACCTCCATGAGGAGTAACACGATCATCGATTTGTTTTATAATTTTTGCATCAGCAACCTTAAATTAGGAACATTAAAATAATTAATTTTCTGTGATCTTGCAGATGGGGCCAGCATTTCTTCTATAAATGAGATCGAATAAGAAGTATGTGAGCGTGTGTGTGTGTGTGTGTGTGTGTGTGTGTGTGTGTGTGTGTGTGTATGGAAGCTTTTAAGCAAGTCATTACTTTAATCAGTAATGAAGGGTTGTTGTACTTTCAGGCAGATTAACTTAATATTTAAAATGTGAAATTACTATTCTTTTCTTTCCTATGGAAGCAAAGACGGGGTACCTGATCGAGAGGAGAAGCAGTGTGTGTGTGTCTGTTTGTGTGTGTGTCTGTGTGTGTCTGTGTGTGTCTCTGTGTGTCCAATGCAATGACACAGGAATAGGAAATTGCCATAACGGAACTGATGCTTGATCAACCCCACCTCCAGCAGTCCAGTGCCACCTTTACCCCAGGGATGTGTTATGTAAGTGTGACATTGCCATCCTTGATTTCGATTTTAAAGGAAGGGTGTCTATCTATTTTGCTGACAGATTGGTATGGTTTTACCAGTGACAAATTTGTCTGAGTTCTCCTTCAACCCATTTCCAAGTCAGGACCATATACAATAACTTTTTATACCTTTCATCTTCACATGGGCATTATCTGCTTGGACCGGTCACTTTAAAAAGCTGTGCCGGATTGTTCTAACAAGATAAAAACAAAGATCACTACAGGAGAAGGTTCTATCTTAAACAGAACTGGAATCCAAGGACATATAGAAAAATGTTACCAAGTAAAAGGTAGAGAATACTTAGATGGGGGTGGATGGGAGGGGGGGAAGCATACAGGGGGGTAAGGGGGAACCTATATGAATAACGTACATCAAAATGCATATATGGGAAATGTCACAATGAAAAGCATGTCAGAATGAATCACATTAAGGTGTACATTAAAAATTTCCAATTAAAAAAAAAAAGCTGTGCCTGGTGTGGTGGCACACGCCTGTAATCCCAGCACTCAGGAGGCTGATGCAGGAGGATCGAAATAAATATGAAGCCAGCCTGGTCTACACAGTAAGTTCTAGGTCAGCCTCGGCCACACAGCCAGATCATCTCAAAAACTAAAATAAATTACAAGTTTCCCCCAAAGTCATTCCTAATGTGTCGTGTGTCTAGAAGAATGCTGGATGACCAGGCAGGCAATTCACCTCCTGGGGTGAATCCACTATTAATTGTTAGTATGCTTTTTAAAATTTTTAATATCAAATCACCTCTCCTTTTCCATGCTCAGCATTCACATTCATAGTTGGGGAGGCTTGTGATCTCTTGAATCCCTGCTTACCACAGAATTTTCAGCCCAGCCTTTGAGATGGTCTTATTCTTATCCCCATATCACAGATAAGGAAACTAAGGCCCCAGAGACAGGGTCTTGCTCAGTTGTGCAGGCTGCCTCCATCCTCGGACTCATGATCCCAAGTCCCTGGGCTTACAGGCATGTCCCATGGCACTGGGCTATCAAAATGTCCCCAGCCTCAGTTTCTACATCTGTAAATGGGAGAAGTGATTCTCTGAGAATCATTATAAGGATTAAATGAGTGTTTGTATGAAGCATTTAGAACAATGCCTAGCACACTGGAAAACTTCAATGAATCAGAGTAGTTAGGCCATCCAGCAAAGACTGTCTTCAGCCCACACACTTCCATGGTTATTTTGTTGGAGGATTTTAATGTCCTCTCCTTGATCCGCTTCCTTCTCCAGGTCATTATTGCCTCCCTCCCCTGTAGCAGGTTTTGCTGTAGGATTCATCCTTGCGTGATGTTTCCTGCCTTACTTGCTTCGTCTTTGCCATAAACTCACATTCATCCAGACCTGCCTCGTCTCACAGGCTCCCCATGCAAGCTCCGCCATCATCTGTGCTGGGGTAATGTGTTCACCCTATGCAAAGCCACATTGTGTAATGATTCATCTCCACAGAGCCACCCTGCCGCTCGTCAGTTCCTGAACATTACTGGAGGTGAGGACATGCTCTTGCTGCTGCCCACCTGCTGTGAATCCATATTAAAACCCTTATTTTACAGCTGAAGAGACAAGTTTCGGGCGCGTTGGCTCAGGCTTTCGTGCAAGAGCACGTGGCTGGGAATGACTTAAGCCTAGATCTCCCATCCTGAAGTCCAAATGCTTTGTACAGTGCTAGAGCTGTCCTGCAGGGCTTTCGGAAGTTTATGCACATGGCATTGGCATTTTAGCCCCAGGAAAAAGCATTTCCATGTCACCTGCAAGCTTGGGGATGCTATATATTGTATCTCCTGTAGATTATTTTTTATAAACAGTTGTCTTTCATTGTCAGATGCATAGTATTTCCATGTAAATTCTATAGCTCTTCCTGCCCCAGCCTATGATGCTATATCCATGTTGTTAGGTGCCGTCAAATGACTGTCTGACTCATAGTGACCCTATGCACAAGAGGCGAAACATTATTGTCAGTGCTTTGCCACTATTCATAGGGTTTTCAATGCCTGTTTGTTTGGGGGGAGTGGGTTGCCAGGTCCTTCTCCCAAGCCTACAGCACCTGGTGTTCCCAGGCGGTCTCCCATCCATGTTCTAACCAGGCCCAACCTTGCTTAGCTTCTGAGATCTGACAGAATCAGATGCCACAGTGGTATGGCTGCAGGCACTGTATCTCTAGCCTCATTTATCTGTACAAAGAGGTTCTTTCTACCATGGCAGCAGTAGGAGGAAAAGGAAAATCTTGATTCCTTCAGCCCCAGGTTCCCTCATGTGGGGCTTAGCACAGCCCACTGGAACCTCAATGCACACTAATGGAAACAAGGAGGCAGGTAATGAAAACCCACTAGGATTGAGCATGAGGCTGCAGGTGTCTTGTGGGTCTTTGGGTTTTACTTATTTTTTCTTTGAACATGGAATTATGTAGTAGTCTACCTGGATAGGAAATGATCTTGCGTCTCCCAAGGAGGAATTGATGATGTCTTCTCAGGCCCAAGAAGCTCAGAGATGGTTTGATGCTCGGTACAGAGCTACCACCTCCTGAATAAAGATGCACTTGAACATTGTGTGGGTGAGTATACTTCATGCACTTCCTTTCATTTTTCCTTAACCTCACCCATGAAGAACTAGGCTAGAGGACAAGTATTTATTTTAAGAAGATGTGAACCTCTGGAATCATGGTTTGGAGAATACCTTCCGACCTCAATTAAATTAACTTATTTTATTACGATGCTTTCTTCACTGAAGTCCTACTATGAATGTGTAATGAGAAATACTCAACTTGCCAACATCAGCCAAAACCCAGACTCTACCTGTTGGAAGTTTACTATCTAGTAAACCAGAGAGGTTTCCTCTCTAGTCAGAGAGGAAATTAAGTATCAAACAATGATAGAAGTTTTCACTTAAACTTAGAGCGGGGCAAAGGAGGGCCCTTGCATGTTAAAATTTATATCACCCTCCTATGGAAATTTTATGGATTCTTTTAAGTCTTATGGATTTTTACTTTAGAGATGAGAGTCCTTGATGGGCATATATATTTTTTTCTCCTTTGTAGAAGATGATCAACATTGCTCTTTGCTCGTGAAGAATATACCAGACTTTTTTTTAATACTCCTGTTGTGAGAAAGGAACAAACAGAAGAATTTATGGGAGATTGTAATAGTGAGTACATTTTATTGCTATTTTTATGGATTATGTAAAACACTAGAGCACACAGGAGAACTAGATAAATACTTGGGACAGGTGAGAAATTTTCTCATCGGGGCTTATGCATTTAGCTCAACGAGGACAGGTGGAAGGGTAGATATATTCAGTATTAAGAAGGTGTCAGTGTGTGCAAAACCGGAGTTACTGCCAAGGGAGCCAGCACAAGACTCAACACAAGTGTTCCAGGGAGAGTTGGAAAATACCCTAAAGAATGATGGGACTGAAGGCCATTGGGGATCAGGAGCTATTGACCATTTGTCCTCAGCCTCCTTATGGTCTCTGATTATAGTGTTTGTTGTTGTTAGGTGCTGTCGAGTTTGGTCCAACTCATAGCAACCTTATGTACAACAGAACAAAACATTCCCTGACACTGTGCCATGCCTGGCGCATTGTCAGTGTTTCTCTGCTATTCGCAGGGTTTTCAATGGCTGATTGATTCAGGAGCGGGCTGCCAGGTTTGTCTCCCAAGCCCACAGCACCCACTATTCCCAAGGGGTCTCCTATCCAAAGAGTAACCACTCCCAACCCTGCTTAACTTCTGAGATCTGAGGGGATCAGACATCAGAGTAGTATAGCTGTAGACTCGATAATAGTTAAGGGTCCCCAAAGAGCAATTTTTTATTCAAAGTCCTGGGAGACTTTCTCCAGTCCCCACATTTTCTCTTCTGCAGGGACCATTCTGGAGCCTTTGAGGGGTTTCCATGCAGGAGCAGAAGCAGACAGGGAGGAAAGAAATATGATTTCACAGCAATGGTTCTCCATCAAAACAAAGGCCTTGCGAAATGACAGCGGGCATCATGGTCGCCATGGTGGTGGTCTTATTTATGGATTTGAGGGATAGATAAATACCAAACATGTGCATTCTATTTAAGGCCAACGCTTCCCAGCATGCAGAGCTCTGCATCTCATTCCCCGTCCCTGCTGCCACGGCTCTCATATTTTTTTGGTCTTCTGGTTATTAGTGATCCTGTGCTGACTAAAATGGATAGAGTTCCAAGTTGGCTTTGGGGCACGTGGATTTGATATGCTACACTGCTGGAGCCTGGACTCAGCAAAACAACACTCTAGCAGCACGTTCCCTGTCTTGAGTGGGTGACTACAGAGGATGGTGATGTGGGAATACAGATTGCTGGGGAGGTCCCCCAGGTCCACTGTGATACCATGGAGGGGTAAAGAAAGAAGCGCTGCATAGAAATGCTCCCTCCTCCATGCTAGCCATGCCTACCAAGCGTCTGTCAGAGAAAAAGAGGGTTATGATCTATTTCCATCAGACATATGTCTGTTTGGATTTTTGAATGGCATAACACTAATTCTCTTTTTTCAGTCTCCCTTACTTATTATATAGTGAAAAATAACAGAGCACATGCCATGAGCACATGACTAATGACTCTTAGAGAAAGTTCATCTTAGCTTTGATTCTTAGGAAATGAGGACATTATAATCTAATGTAGCTAATCATGTCAAAGGTACAATCAATAAGCATACCCTAATCTCCTGGTATAATTAAGTCTGCATAAGTTCATTTCTAAACCAAATCAATCTAGAGTAGTCAATTGGACCAGGAAGTCACAAGTATCATTCATGAAATAAAATTGAAGTTTGTTTTTCAAAATATTAACATTTGGACACAAAATAGTAAATGATATATTTAACATAATAAACAAACTATTACTATTTTTAAAAATTCAATTTATTCTTATTTCCTCAGAATAATATTATATAAATGTTGTTTGTTTTGTGGTTAGGTGTCGTCGAGTCGGGTCCGACTCCCGGCGACCCTCATTGGGTTTTCAATGGCAGATCATTTTGGGATTGCTTCAGGAGTGGATTGCCAAGTCCTTCTCTCATTTTTGTGGTGCTGAGGATTGAACTCAGGTCCTCGAGAGTGCAAAGCAGCCTTCTACCAACTATGCTAAACCCCACCCCCATTCTATAAATACTGAAATAAAGTTTAGTATCTTATCTAACAAGATGGCCTTTTATCACTGTATAAATAACTTAACAAAAGTATTTCTTCCCTCTCCTTCTTTCCAGAAGCATCATTCTGGAGTTATCTTCCAATCATGCTCAGAATATGTATGCACTGTGTGCAAGAACAAGATGTAAATCTGGTTTTTAGCTTGTGGTTTCTCTTGGCCAAGGTCATGAGTCAAGAAAGAAAATAGAAGCGGAGATAGAAGAACCCAAGTCTAACCTAGAGGTAAAGTATGGTCCCCTCATCTATTTTCTCCTCAAGAGTTTTAACTCAACTGAGAGTAAAAATCTGTTTGAATTATAAGCTGAATTTTCTTCTAAAATCTTTGTTGCTGTGCCAACCAGAACCAGGTACCCTTATGGAGGTATGTCGACATGTATTTGTGGGGAGTGTTCTTGTATGTGCATGCAGGCTGTCCATATATGCATGACTAAGATTAATTGAGGACATTTGTTCTTAGTGAATATAGCTAATCCACAAGTGTACATCCCAACCTAACAGAGTGTTGAATTTGTGTTGCACCATTTTTCACCCTCCAAGGTGCATTGGGATAATTGCAGAAGCTTTGCACCACATCGCAGGAGGCAGCAGCATGGGGTGGGGTGGAGAGAGAAGGAATTAATATTTACCCACTATCTACTATATAACTGACAAAGTCCTAGACACTCATGTACTTGGTATCATTTATTTTCATAATGTGGATAGTAATACCTGTCTGTCAGCACAGCAATTTTTATTCATATTTTATAGACAAGAAAACTGAAGCTTCAGAATTGAGTAATTTCTCCAATATTTTATGACTAGTAAGAGGTAATCAGGGATCTAGTTGAGCCTCTGGAAACAAGGAGAGGGATTGCGAGTTTACTAGAAAAGATTTATGAATAACTTAGTAAAGGTGGGGGGAAAGGTATAATGACCAGCATTTAGCATGGTCTCCAGTAATAGATAATCAAAACATACTGTTGAATGAATGACTTGGGAATCCAAGGGCAATCAACAAGTATGGCAGAGTGAGAGAACAGTGTGAGTTCACAACAAAACCTATGAGTTCACTTTAGGTGCAGAGTTGTTGTTGTTGTCAGGTGGCTTTAAGTCGGTTTCCAACTCATAGCGACCCTCAGGGTTTTCATTGGCAGATTGCTTTGGGATTGCCTTGGGAGTGGGTTGCCATGTCCTTCTCCCATTTTTGCAGTGCTGGGAATCGAACTCGGGACCTCAGAGACTGCAGCGCAGTGCTCTACCAACTGAGCCAAATCCCAGCCTAGGTGCAGAGTACTAGTCTGTTAATGAGGATCTGGTTCCACAGACCCAGTTGGAAGGTATAGGAAATCAATCAAGTGGTGGAAGTAAATAATTGAGCTCTAGAACTTAAGATCTCACTTAGAGTCAATTGAAATTTTTTGAATGGCTTCTGTGTGCTGTGTTCTTACTCTTTTAGGTAATTTTCACTTTATCTTGTTCCACCTTCACAAGAATCATCTTTGACAGTGAAGGAAACTGAATTTCCTTGAGGTTAAGATTCCCAAGGTCACATACAAATATGTGTCAAAACCAGTGTTGGAACCCATTCCTCTTCATTCACTCCAGTGTTCTTAATGGAGCTGGGGTTTAGCTCGGTTGGTTGAGTGCTGCTCTGCATGCTCTGAGGCCATGAGTTCTATCCTCAGAACCACATAAATAAGAGAAGGACCTGGCAGCCCACTCCTGATAAAATCTCAAAGCAATCAGCCATTGAAAACCCTATGAATTGCAGAGAAGCCATGACATAGTGCAGGGCATGGAACAGTGTTGGGGAGAGTTTCATTCTGTTGTACATAGGGTCACAATGCAATGAGTTCTACCCAACTCACAACACATAACAAGTGTTCTTAGCATAATAAACACAATCCTTTTTCAGTAGATATCTTACTTGACCTTCAAAATCATCTAGCACCATCTGACTTCCAGGATAGCACCTTCTTCTTGTTTTTCTTTTAAAACATTGCACCTCTTTCTCAGTTTCCTCTGCCAGTTCCTCCTCACTACACTGACTTCTGAATGTTAGATTGTTCCTACCATTTTGTATTGCTTCTCTTTTCTATCTACCCTCATTCCCCTATGTGTTTATCAATGCCATCACAACTCTAAAATTTAGACTGCTAGCCCAGAAGATTCTCCTTAGCTCTCTCCAGCTGTACTTCAAAGTTTAAAAAGCATCCCACACCTCAACTCGTTAATGCTGCTTGATGGCACTTGCTTTATCTACCATCTTGTTGATGTTGTTAGGTGCTGTTGAGTCAGGTCTGACTCATAGCGACCCTATGTACAACAGAATGAAACACTCTTGGACACTGTGTCAGGCCCGCCACTATGTCAATGCTTCTCTGTTATTCAAAGGGTTTTTAATGGCAGTTTGTTTCGGAGTGGGCTGCCAGGTCCTTCTCCCTAGGCTACAACACCTGGTATTCCCAGGTGGTCTCCCATCCAAGGATTATCCAGGCCTGACCCTGCTTAGC
This sequence comes from Pedetes capensis, assembly GCA_007922755.1. NCBI lineage: Eukaryota > Metazoa > Chordata > Mammalia > Rodentia > Pedetidae > Pedetes > Pedetes capensis. The sequence goes on along the minus strand of VMDO01009185.1, from coordinate 26,635 downwards.
TTCCGAGATCAGAGGGGATCAGATGCTGGGGGGTACAGCTCTAGACATCCACCCCCTTAGTTAATAGCAACTCCACTTTTCCAGCTGCCCAAAGGATCCAGTTGCTAAAGCCACAGAATGATCTTTAAATATCTCTTTTATACAGTCCACAACTAATCTGTCAGCAAATCCTGTTGGGTCTATTTTCAAAAAATGTCTGAGTTCTTATTATCTACAGTGATACGTGTGGCCCATTTCACTGTCAGCTCTTACCTGGATTATTGCAAAAATCTCTCTGGTATGAATTTGTCCCCCGTCAGCCTGCTCTGTATGTAGCAGCCAGAGTAACCTTGTAAAACCTAAGACAAATCATGTCATTCTTCAACTAACAACCAAATCATTGTCTTTATAATGATATACAAGGAACTACATGATCTGCCTTCATTTTGCAAACTTTCATCTCCAGACCTTTGCTCTGCTGTTTACTCTGCATGGAACACATTTCTGAGACATCTGTACGATTTGATCCTTTAGCCCTTCTAGGTTATTCCTATGGATGCCATCTAAATTGCTCTGTGTCCTCACATACACACCTGTCTAGTCCCCTCCTCTGCTTAATTTTTCTCTGCAGTACTTGCCACTACCCAGCACAGTCTATATTTAACTTAGCCACCTTTTTAATTCTCTTCTGTGCCCCTCCTAGAACGTGAGCACACAGAAGATGGGGATTTTTTTTTTTTTTCTACTTTGTTTGCTCTTACATCTTTGTCAAAAGCGATAGCACATAGGAATAATGTCTGGTGCATGAGGAAATCGAAAAACAAGATGACATATTTGAATAATTGGGAGGGTGTGAGCCATAAGAATTCAGCATATATATAAGGAGCACAGAGCTGAATATCACCCTTGTATTGTTGCTGTTGTTAATTGCTGTCAAGTCTGTGTCCAACTCAGCGACCATGCATACAACAGGCGAAATGGTATTGTCAGTGCTTCTCTGTTATGCATAGGGTTTTCAATGGCTGATTGTTTTTTGGGAGTGGGTTCTCAGGTCCTTCCCCCAAGCTTACAGCACCTGGTGTTCCCACGCGGTCTCCCATCCAAGTACTAACGAGGTCAACCCTGCTTAGCTTCCGAGATCTGACAGGATCAGAAGCCACAGTGGTACGGCTGCAGGCAACCCCTGTATAGGCAGCCTAAACCATGTTAGGGAGTTTCTGGGGAGGTGGGAACCAATTTATAGCCCAATATATTCACTCAACAGAAATTTTCTCCTCATATCCCAAAGTGATGTTCCTATGTCTCCGAAGAAAATGTATTAACTCTCAGAAACTTGATAGATCATGAACCATGAAAGTACTTGTAATCAGCTGTGTAAGCACAGAACATAAGTTCTGATTCCATTTTTTTGTGAAGGTATACAACTGAAAAATGAAAATAGAAAATGAAAAAAAATAATAACTGAGGATCTTTTCTAGAAACGTCTATTATGGCCTCTTATCATGTCTAACCTCCACCCACACAGCTCTGCACTTCAGATGCACTTGACCTTTAGGCAGCTCTCACAGCCTCCTGTAAAGAACACAGATCTTGGAATCAGAGAGACTTGGCTTCATATCATTGTCACTCTATTTGCTAGCTGTAGAATATTGGTCAGTTCTTTTGACCCTTCTGAACCTTCATGCTTTTGCGTACTGTTGCATCAGAAATGACAGTCTGCAGCTTCTGAACAGCCTGTCTTGAGAATTCATAGGTTTATCAGCAGGAATTTTCTTAGAGCATGCTGGAAAGCTTAATGCCCCCACTTAAATATATGTTGCAGATAATTGCTGTCATCCATGTTCCATTTTGCATTTGATATCAGACCGGAATCCACACAATTTCAATGGCAGCTAAAGTTGGAATAAAGTCCTTCACCACAACCTGACCTGGGTCTGGTGACCTTGACAAGAGGTTCTGGCTCATGTCCTGGTGTGATATTCTTGGACCAATTGTCCCATCCGCCCTTGAAACTCTGCACAGAGAAGTCCTTTCCAGAGAAAATATTTAGGAAATAGTTCTCTTCAGCTGTTTTTTTCTGAGTCCAGTTGTGTCATTGCTTCTGGAATCCCTTGTAAGGTCTCAAAGTTAAAATTGGCCAATTGTTGTTGGGTGCCTTCAGGTTGTTATCTGACTCATAGCGACCCTATGTACAACAGGTGAAACACTATCAGTGCTTCTCTACTATTCATAGGGTTTTTAATGGCAGATTGATTTTTGGGAGTGGGCTGGCAGGTCCATCTCCCAAGCCTACAGTATCTGGTGTTCCCAGGTGGTCTCCCATACAAGTCCTAACCAGGACCAACCCTGCTTAGCTTCCGAGATCTGATGGGATTGGATGCTATGGGGCTATGGCTTCAGGCATAGTCTAAAGGAATGTTACCAAGCTCATGGTGTCTACAAGTACCATGGAAGTGTGCAGTGTGATGCTAAAACTCAACTCAAGGGAACACAATTGGAAACCTGTTTATATACTGACCTTTGTCATATTAGATACTATTTTAAATTTTGTGCTTAATTTGTATCCCAATCAACACGTCTTAGCAAGCATTGGGTAAAAGTCACTCCCTTATTCACAGACATTGTCTGCTCTATTTTCTTCCCCATTCACACTCTTTTCATTGCTTCAACAACAAAGGAGTGAAGATGAGGTAAAAGAGGAAGAAACTCGGCCCTCCAGAGGGATACACAGAATGTGATTTAAATGGCTTGTTCTCTGATAGGTGTTTGGGGTTTGGGTTCTCATCTGACTGTCTGATGAGCCAGTGCTTCCTAAAGTTGTCCACCCCTTGGGATCACCTGAGAACCTTCAAACACTGACTCCTGTGTTCTATTCCACAGAGACTGTGATGTGGTAGACCTAGAGTTTGATCTGGATTGTGAAAGTTTTAGGAAGTTGCCAGGTAATTCTAACGTGCAAGTACATCCAGGGGTCCATGCTATAAAGCAGCCTTTCACCACTGGAAAGTCCATCTGAATCAAAGCATTTCTAATTCCATGGAGCCAAGGATACAGCTTAGGCCATAGATGTCTTCTCCAATATCTGGCATCAATACATGCAGCCAAAATAGCTAATTTTGAAAGGCAAAGGATTATATTTCTGCCTAGCTAGCAATGTTCCAATAACAAAGCACCTAAATTATAAAAAGAAATACTGGATATGCATGGGTAAAAACTATCATTACGAGCGACCTATCTACAAGGAAATGAAGAAATGAGAAGGAGGCTTCTGTTGATGGTGATGCTCTGCTCCTTGAGCTGAGGGCCAATATATGTTCGAATATAACCTTTTCAAAATGCATCCTAACAAGCAAAAATGTATCCTAACAAAACAAAAAATCCTTACAACTGGGTCTGTATGCAACTTCACAATAAATGGAGAAAAGACTGAGTTGTCCATGATTTTGTTTTACTTGGTTGTACAATCAATACCCATGGAAGCAGTAGTCAAGAAATCAAAAGACACATAGCTTTGGGAAAAGCTGTGGAAAATAATCTCTTTAGAGCATTGAAAAGTAAAGATGTCACATTGAAGACACAGGTGCGCCTGACTCATGCCATGGTATTTTCAGTTGCATCAAATGGTTGTGAAAGCTGGACATTGAACAAGGGAAACAGGAGAAGAATTGATGCTCTTGAATTATGGTGCTGGAGACATCTATTGAATATACCAGGAACTGCCAAGAGAACCAACATACCTGTCCTAGAAGAAATGCAACCAGAGCACTCCTTGGAAGCAAGGATGGCTAGACTGCATCTTACATATTTTGGACATGTAGTCAGAAGGGATCAATCCCTGGAGAAGGACATTACGTTTGGGAGAGTGGTGGGTCAATGAAAAAACGGAAAAACTCTCCACCAGATGGATTGACACAGTGTCTGCAACAATGGGCTTACACATAAATAAGATTGTGTGCCTGGCACAGAATTGGGGAGTGTTTTTTTCAGCTGTACATAGGTCACTATTAGTCAGACTCAACTTGATGGCCCCTAACAACAACAAGAAGAAGCAAGAGTAGAGAAACTGAGAAAATCTCAATTTAAAGATAAGAAACATAGTAATCCTATAGTTTAAATACTTCCTAATTTGGGACTAGGAATTTGAAGAGGGGATCAGAAATAACATCTTTCAAGCCACCTCCTATTCTCTGACTTTTCATAGGGTCATAGACACTCCATATATCCCTGAGCTGCATAACAGGCCACTGATCTTTGGGTTTCAAGACATATGGGTTTGGGCAGCTATCAGAGAAAGGGGCACCTGGTTGGGATTAAGTTGACCCTCACCAGTGGGTTTCAGAGTCTGCACACTCCTCTATCTTCCTTTGGGAACCCACACTCAGGATGAAAGATGTGTAGAACAGTGATGTCCAATAAAAAGACTAAATGAGCCAGATATGTACTTGAACATTTTCTGGTGGCATTCTCCATAAAACAGACAGGTGAGATTAATATTTATCCAATATTGATTATAATTTCACCATATAATCTATCTACAATGACCTTTAGCTACTTCATATTTTTTCTGAGTTGTTATTGTTGTTAGGTACCGTCAAGTCATGTCCAAATCATAGCGACCCTCATAGGGTTTTCAATGGCTGAATTTTTTGGGATTACCGTGGGAGTGGATTGCCATGTCCTTCTCCCATTTTTGTGGTGCTGGGAATCGAACTTGGGACATCAGAGACTGCAGAGCAGCCCTCTACCATCTGAGCTAAATACCAGCCCTTTTTTTCTGAGTTGTTGTTGTTAGGTGCCGTCAAGTTGGTATCCGACTCATAGCAACCCTCATAGGGTTTTCAATGGCTGACTATTTCAGGATTGCCTTGGGAGTGGATTTCCAGGCTCTTCTCCCATTTTTGCAGTGCTGGGACTTGAACTCGGGACCTCAGAGACTGCAGTGCAGTGCTCTACCAATTGAGCTAAATCCCCGCCCCTTTTTTCTGAGTAGGTCTTTGAAATCTAATGCATATCCTGTACCCTTATACCACCTCTTAACTTGGACTAACCACATTCAGGTACTGAATAGCCACAGGTGACTACTGGCTATTTTAGATACACAAGGGTAGAAGAAAGATACTAAGGCCTAAGTAGAAAGGATCTGAGTTCTGAATGGTGGATTGTATTAGAGTATGTCCAGTTTTCAGGCCTTGTGTTCTCTGATTCAATGGCAAGTTCAGTAAGTAGTTTCATCAGAAAATGGCATAAGAATAGCCATGTCCTCATAGCTGAACCTTCCATAAGGCAAGCCCAGCCACTGATGTCTTAGAGAGATTTAAAAGGCATCTTCATCTCTCATCAAAACAGCAGGTTCTAAGCAGAAAGTAGAGTCTTCATCCCATAAAAGCTTCTCCTGTCTGTGGTTCTGGGGAAAACCTCCCTGTATGGATTACTTAATTGGGAATTAAATTTTCTGTTGACCTGAGTAGTCAGGTGATGAGCGACATGGAATAAATAAGACCCTTGATCCATGACCAAAAAGCAAAGCCCTTTTCATCAGTGTGGAACCGCTTTGTGGAAAAGGACCGTGCACCCTTGTGTGGCCTCTTTCATTCTAAAGACCAGTGGAAGTCATGGGGAACCGTTCCCCAAGCCCGTGGCCCCTGGCTTTCAGCACAGGAATACGTTGAGGCACCACACAGCTTTGTCCTCCCTTCCAGCCTGGGGTGGCCCTGGAGCTATTAAAAGTCTCTATTCATTGCCCCACTTTCAGATGAATTAGGTCAGGTGTTTGTATATTCAGACTTCAGCCACGGAACTTCTCTCGTGACTGCTGTGCTGTGGCCGTGGCTATTGTAAAGTATTCAAACTCAAATGAGAGAGCGTCATGCCCTTTCCATCTGTTCCTCTGAAGCCCTGGGTGACTGTCATGGCGCCGCATTTGGACTTCAGCTCTTCCCCCATAAGACAGGCAATGCTCTTTCTACTTTTTGAAGGTGAGGACGCTGTTAGGGGAATCCTGGAGCATTTCACCAAGTAGGTTTAAGATAAATACAAGCTACGATGATGAAGCATTTCAGCAGACCCCAGGGGAGAAGCAAGATGGTAAATAACTGTCAAGTCTGGGTAAACAGTTCAGACAGCTAAAGAGCCAGGATACCCCCATGGGCCGGTCAAGGGCAGGGGAGAGAGGAAGAAGAGAGAGGACCGGGGAACACCTGCTGTCCAGTCACCCAGGGCAATGAATGGCAAAGATGGAGACCTGATGAGTGAACGCAATTACTGCAGAATATCATTTAAATCTCTTAAAGCAAATCCAGGTCCTTCATCATGATCCCCCAAACGCCAAATAGCTCCAGACACACACACCAGCCTCGTGGAGAGACTTGTCAAGACCGGAACAGTAATTCACAAATTCACTAAAATTCCCTGCTCCACCAAGCACCGTGACAGCGCGGGCGACCGCGGTAACATTTCTATTCAAACTGGCTTTGGAGCCGCAGCTATAAATATCCTTGCAATATTTCCTGCTTCAGAACATAAAGACAGCTTTACAGCACTGATAAAATAGAAATTACTTTCTCTCTGAGGTCTTGCTGGAATTTTAATGTCTGTTTTGCAATAAAGCAGCTCCTACACAATTTGATTTGAGGGAAAGAAAACAAACGGTCTAATTTAGTTACAATAATGAGTCTTCTTGTACTGTTTGCCCTACTTGCTTGTTTGGCTGCTAGACTGCTAAAGTTTGGAGCGGCTAGCAGTGGGGATGATGTTTATGAGAATTTCCAAATGGGTGCTTTATTATTTAAAGATACGTTGTCTCCATCCCTCATCGCCACCAGAGGAACCCAAAATATATTTTTTTTCTTAAAGAGAATTAGAGAGAAGAAAATAAAGTTTATGGCCCTTAATAGCCTTTGTGAAAATTGCTTGTTAGAACTGTAAAGCTGTTGACCAAAGATGACATGAATTTAAAATGCTTTTGAAACGTACAGGATCACAGCGGCTTTAATTATGCCATACATGTTACCCAGTACTTGTTAGTGCTTTCAAGCTGAGCAGAGCGTCATTTTTTTTTTTTTTGAAATCCATACACACCCCTGTCCTTTGTAGATGAAGTGATGTGCAGAGAGAGAGAGAAAGTTTGCACATGGACCATAGGCTGAGAGGAGAGGAAAGTGGAGTTGAGAACAGAAGCTAAAACCGAAGCAGGCTGAATGGAGACAGAAATTAAATTGTTAAGGGGAGGTGGAGTTTGCTCAGGTGCTGCTGAGAATGTGATTTGTCCAATCCCTCCAGACTTCTTGGCAAATGATTAAGATTAGGACTACAGTTCAAATTCGTATTAGTCATGGTTGTGCTCCCACTCGATTATTGTTGTACTTTGAAAGGATGCTTCCGTGTTTGGAAAGACCCATATCCCCGTTACACCCTCCAGCCAGCTTGTCAAGGGTCCCTCTCGCATGATCCAAAGCAATACAGCGAAGCAGCTCACTTCCACAATCAGCCTCTGCTCTTCATTTATACAAACCTGGCCATTGGCTCTTCTTGCTCCCCTTTGCTTAAGACAAATTGTGTTGCCTTTTTTTTCCCCTTCAGTTTCTCAAAAGTACCCTATTTCCTTCCATTGGTACCTTAGGCTAGCAATGACTATGTCCCTGTATCCTTGTGGTTGTTAGGTGCCATCGAGTCAGGTCCGACTCATAGCGATCCTATATACAACAGAAGGAAACACTCTCTGATACTGTGCCATTCCCGGCACTACATCAGTGCTTCTCTGCTATTCATAGGGTTTTCAGTGGCTGATTGTTTCAGGATTATTTTAGGAGTGGGATGCCACGACCTTCTCCCACTTTTTGCAGGGCTGGAGATTGAACCCAGGGCCTCAGAGAGTGCACTGTAGCACTCTACCAACTGAGCTAAACCCCTGCCCCCCAGTGTCCTTATGTACCCCAAATTCCTTTCCTTATTCTAAATTTGTTTGTCCTTTTATATGGTGTCCTATATATTGTTGTTGTTGTTGTTGTTGTTAGGTGCCGTCGAGTCGGTATCCAACTCATAGCGACCCTACGTACAACAGGGGAAACACTGTTGTCAGTGCTTCTCTGCTGTTCATAGGGTTTTCCATGGTGGATTGATTTTTGGGAGGGAGTTGCCGGGTCCTTCTCCCAAGCCTACAGCTTCTGGTGTTCCCAGACGGTCTCCCATCCAGGTACTAACCAGGCCTGACCCTGCTTAGCTTCCGAGATCTGACGGGATCAGATGCCACAGGGCTATGGCTGCAGGCGTCCTATACATTATAGACTTATTAACTCTTTGGTCTAGAAGGGAAAATTCAGCTATTATATCTTTTTGGCTTTTTAAGAAATTGTGCTCCTGGGATGCTTCAGATTTTACAAACAGTAGTTTAGCAGCTGCCTGATTGGGAGGGTCTGGGTGCTGTGCCCACGTCAACCACAAGTCAACCACGCATCAACCACGTCCCTGGGATTATAGCTGTGAGCCACAGCACCTGGTTGACAACCCAGTTTTCACAACCGCCTAAAGGCAGAGTGGAAACAAGAACCCAAGTTTGCTAGGTTAGGGGTATTTAATTTAAAAATAATAATAACATTAATAGACACAGAAAATGTATTTCACAAAATTTACTAACTTTACATAATAAAAACTCCTAAAGATTAGATATAAACATAATGTATATCAATACAATAAAGGCCAGTATGACAAATCCACAGCTAATATCATATTTAATTGTGAAAACTTGAAAGCTTTTCCTCTAAGATCAGGAAAGACAAGGATATTTACCCTTGCTACTTCTATTCAATGTAATAATGAACATCCTAGCTGGAGCAATTAGTCCAAAAAATAATAATAAAAGACATGCAAATTGGAAAGGAAGCAAACTGTCTTTCTTTGCAGACAAACAATCTTAAATACAGAAAAGCGTGAAGACTTCACTAAAAAACAAAATAGAACAATGAAATTTGTCAGAACTAATAAAGGGATCCAGTTGCAGGATACACAATCAACAGAAAAAATCAGTAGCATTTATATGCACTAGCAATGAAAAAAATTAAGAAAACAATCCCATTTATCATAGTAACAAAAACATAAAATACTTAGGAGAAAATTTAAACAAGTAGGCAAAAGGATCTATATCAAAAACTATAAAACTTAGATGGAAGAAACTGAAGAAGAGAAAAATGAATGAAAATGTAACGTGTGTTCATGGATTGGAAGAATTAATATTGCTAACATGTCTACACTTCCCAAAGAAACAGGGACTTGTTTAGTTATGCAGGCTGCCTCTGGCTTCAAACTTGTGATCCTCCTGCCTCAGTCTCCTGAATCACTCAGATTACAGCTGTGCACAGCTGCATCTGGCTTATGTCTTTATTTTTTGAGACAGAGTCAGGCAGCTTATCAATTCTCTCTTGCATGCATCGTTCCCAGGTACTCTGTCTAAAAGCTCATCTAGATTTTCCCACATGCTATCTGCTAAGAGTTTTATGGTTTTTCATTGTATGTATAGAGCTCTTGTCCATATTGAGTTAATTTTTGTGAAGGGCATAAGGTCTATGGCTAGACTCATTTGCTTTTCATATGGAAGTCTAGGTGTTCCAGCATAATTTGTTTAAAGGTCTATATCTTATTGTCATAACTCTTTTCATAATGATTAGAAGATCATTACTTTTTTACTGTCTTCATTTTACAGTGATGGAACAGGGAAATTGTGGGTCAAATGTTAGCACCTTAGTATAAATTAAGGCAATTCCACCAAAATGTACTAACAATCATTGTATTCTTCTCTATTCCTACACTCAGGAGAAAGAAAGGAGGAAGGGAAAGACAGAAAAAATAGATGATGTATAGAAGACAAAAGCCAGTTTAACTTAAGAATGTAGACAAGTAAAATGACTAATTTTACTAGATCTTGAATGTGGGGTACATATATTTTAATAGTCATTTTGACAAGATGGGAAATATATATATAAGATATACAAAAGTATGTCACAGTATGATGGTTATCACAGACAAAGCAACTGTGCAGAGTTTTGAGTTGTGAATATAATTAGTCTGTCTTTTCTTGAGCCATCACTAGCATGGACAACTGAACAGTGGTCATTGAGACTTGGATATTTGGCAGACATGTATTTTAAAATGAGTGAAATAACCCTGGCACTTCAAAGAAAAACACTGACATGGTATTTTTTTTTTCCAATGATAACATCTATGCTTTCAAGCAAAAATTAGAATTCTGGGAAACTATATCTCCCACTGTAAACTTGACAGCTTCCCAATTGTTAAAGACTTTTTGATGAGGTTAGTAGTGATCCCAATGAATGAGTTGTTTTTGATATCGAGTAGTGAAATATGTCAACATTTGGAAGAGCCGAATTATTCAAGGGACAAATATTCTCCAAATGACCCATATTGGGTTATAAGATTTTACTAGGGTAAGGAATCCATATAATGTACAAGAGAAACCAATGGATTTTGATGTCATAGGATATGAAAAATTAATATGATTTCAGATTCCATGCTGTAACAAATCTTTTAAAAAACTGTTCAATTTTGATGTAATGTCAAAGATGGATAGCCACAATAATATGAGAAGTCTATTAAAATATTCTCTTTTCCAGCTACATATCTAGTTGAGAGGTGCTAGGGTATAGCTCAGTTAGTAGATGCTTCTCTGGATTCTCTGAGGACCTGGGTTCGATCCCCAGTACTACAAAATCAGGAGAAAGACGTGGCAATCCATTCCTGAAGCAATCTCGGAGCAATCAGCCATTGAAAACCCTATGAGGGTACCTATGAGTGGGACTGAACTCCTAGGCACCAAACAACAACAATCTAAATGAGACTTCCTTTTCTTCTTCTATTTTAATTGTTGTTGTTGTTAGGTGCCGTCGAGTCGTGTCTGACTCATAGCGAGGCTGATAGGGTTTTCAATGGCAGATTGTTTCAGGATTGTCTTGGAAGTGGGTTGCCACATCCTTCTCCTATTTTTGTGGTGCTGGGAATCAAACTCAGGACCTCAGAGACTGCAGAGCAGCGCTCTACCAACTGAGCTAAACCCAGCCCTCTACTTTGATTGGAACAACATATCTCCACAGACTGATTGCAAAACATTGTCAGAGAATGTTGTTGTTAGGTGCCCTTGAGTTGGTGCTGAATCAGAGGGTTTTCAATAGCTGACTGTTTTGGATAGCTTTAGGAGTGGATTTCCACATCCTTCTCCCATGTTTTCAGTGCTGGGGATCAAACCCAGGTCCTCAGAGAGTGCAGAGTAAGCACTTTACCAACTGAGCCAATGTAGCTATATTTTGTTAAGCCAGAAATTTCAAAAAATTCAAAAAACATGAAACAATGTGACTTTCTCAATTATTTCCTTGTTTGGGGTTTGAGAACTGTGACTCTAGGTGATTCAGGAGACTTTCCGATTTCCCTTCAGATTTCGCTGACTGTGATAACAACTTATTCCATGATTTCCACTAAGTCTTCTCAGGACTAGTTGTAATTATCCAATTTTTTAGATTCTTTGTTCAAATCCCTTCACATACCAAAGATTAAGTTATGGAGGGAACAACAATATTAGGCAGAGTGCTCTTCTGAATCCCCAGACATTTGTGTCCCTCCTTGTCCTTCTACATCACTGGGCACCATCTTGCATTCCTATGGGAAGTGATGAAGTGTGCTAGATGCATTTATAAATCCAATTCAGGCCCACTGTATTAATGAATCCATATAGATGGGGCCATAAGAAGGCAATTTTAGCAAAATATGGAGGAATAACCCTTCTTGGAAACTTTACTTCTAAAAGAAGTAAAGTACAATTTAAATTTTTTTTTTACTGATCATTCCTAAAGTCTTCCTTTGGAAGAGTGGCAAGAGAGGGCAGAGACAATGGCTGTACTCTGTGAAATTATTTCTCTTCCACAAACCAAAGCTTCTCCTTGGTTAGATCATCTTAGGAGGAATGATTTGTGCTACTGTGGATAAAAGACTAGGCTGGATATTAGAAAATACTGGATCAAGTCCTGGTTTTATCACTTATGAATTCTGAAGCTATTAAATGTATTATCCATACAATACGGTAGATTTCTTTTCTATGCACTGGGTGGTAGATGGAAAAATACTGGACATAGAGTATTAGAGAGTACACCATGTTTGGCAATGTTCCTAACACCTGAGAAACACTCCATTGGCGGGATATTAGTGTCAACTTGGCATTAATATTAGTTTGAGACATGTGATACCAGAAAAGTTGTTAATTGCTTTGAGGACTTGCTTTGCTTCCTCATTCTAAAAATAGAAATTGCTAGGCTTTCCTGGTGTATCCACCAAAGCTATGCGGTACAGGAGAGAAGAGAGAGGACTGGGGAGTCAAGATGCCTGGGTTTTAGCTCCAGAGGAGTCTCTGTGGTCTCAGGGAAGTAACATCTCTGGCGAACTTCTTGGTTCCTTTAACTGTAAAATATAAGGGTTGGACCAAATAATCTCCCAGCTTGTACCCAGCATTAGTATTCTTCAGTCTAGAATCTTCTATGACCACAGAAGCATCAAACCTCGTTCATTTATTATACTCAAGAGAAGAGTAGGGCCTAGAACCTAGATTTTCTAGTTTCTGAGTTTATAACCAGGTGGTCTTATTTAAATGGGGTGTTTCAAGATAAACTCAACACCTTAAAAATTCCATCTCAATGACTCATTAAATATCAAACACTCCATACACACACACTACACACATGTACACAGGTTTGTTATTGTTGCTAGGTGTTGTCAAGTCGGGCCTGACTCATAGCAACCTTATATACAACAGAACAAAACAATCTCCCACAGTGTCCCATACCCGGCACTGTGTCAGTACTTCTCTGCTACTTATAGAGTTTGTGATGGCTGATTATTTTGGGATTGTTTAGGCAGTGGGCTGCTAGATCCCTCTCCCATTTTTGCAGGCCTGGGGATCGAACCCAGGGCCTCAGAGAATGCAGAGCAGCACTCTACCAACTGAGCTAAACACCAGCCTAGATAGATAGATAGATAGATAGATAGATAGATATAGATAGATAGATATAGATATATTATTGTTGCTGTTGTTGTTATATGCCATTAAATCAGGTCCAATTCACAGCGACCCTATGTACAACAGAATGAAACATTCCCCAACACTATGCCATGCCTGACACTATTGTCAGTGCTTTTCTGCTATTCATAGGGTTTTCGATTGCTGATTGTTTCAAGAGTGTGTTGCCAGGTCCCAGGCAGTCTCCCATCCAAGGACTAACCAGGCTGACCCTGCTTAGGTTCCGAGATCAGGTGGGGATTGGATGCCAGGGTGCTATGGCTATATATATATATAGCTATATGGCTATATATATATAGCCATATAGGTATATGGCTATATCTATATCTATATATATAGCCATATAGGTATATGGATATATATATATATATATATATATATATATATATGGCTATATATATATGGCTATACATTTGTTGTTGTTATTGTTGTTGTTGTTGTTGTTAGGTGCCATCAAGTCGGTATCTGGCTCATAGCTACCCTGTGTACAACAGGTGAAACACTATTGTCAGTGCTTCTCTCATGTTCATAGGGTTTTCAATGGCTGATTGACTTTTGGGAGTGGGTTGCTGGGTCCTTCTCAAATCATATATATATATATATATGTATATATATATATATATATGTTAAATGAGGGAGACACTCTCAGGAGCACCATCTGTCTGGCAAGACTTCAGTTATTTCCTAGTTCCAATGGGTTATAGATGCCACAACATTCTTCCTTTCATCATTTTCCTCGTCCCAGACCCAAGGGCAGGATAGTGTGGCAACAATGGGATTGAGAACTTAATCAGTCTTCCTCCAGCTCTCCTGAGGTGGGAGAAGAGTAAGAGCAAAGTCAAGGGCTGGAGAAGCTGAGGCGTGATATCTGTCCTGTGCCTTCTCATTTTATGAAGACGTTTGTGGAAATTGAATTATTTCAGCACAGAAAAGCATACATTTCATCAGAGCTCAGATAGCTTTTATTGTTTTCACCTAAATCATTTAAAACAAAATCCATGTCCGTGTTCCTCTTATGTATGAACAATAACTCAATCACTTTTTATTGAATATTCTCCCTCCCTTTGCCATGGTAATTGCCAGTTTCTGCACAGTTGATCAGATCAACCAGGGTATTGATTTGATTTGGTCATTGAAATGGTCCCTGAGTTAGGTAATTTCATGTTTTTCATCTTCTGAATAAAAATTATACTTACCTAGTGTTTCTTTAAAATGTGGTCTGTGTACTAACTCCATGAAAAGCTTTGATAGTGCTTGTTATATAAGTAGATGCAAAAATGCTAAGACTCCCCCCAGCCCCCTTACCACCAATCTTTCTAAATTAGAATTCCTAAAGGTGGAAGCCTGCAGCTGTAGCCCTGTGGCATCCAATCCCGTCAGATCTCGGAAGCTAAGCAGGGTTGGGCCTGGTTAGTACTTGGATAGGAGACCGCCTGGGAACACCAGATACTGTAGGCTTGGGAGAAGGACCTGGCAACCACCTCCCAAAAATCAATCTGCCATAGAAAACCCTATGAACAGCAGAGAAGCACTGACAATAGTGTTTTCTCTGTTGAACAGAGGGTCGCTATGAGTCGGATACTGACTGGATGGCGCCTAACAACAACAACAAAGGTGGAAAGCCTGCAGCCACAGCCCTGTGGCATCTGATCCCATCAGACCTTGGAAGCTAAGCGGGGTAAGGTCTGGTTAGTCCTTGGATGGGAGACTGCCTGGGAATACTAGGTGCTGTAGGCTTCAGAGAATGACCTAGGAACCCACTCCCAAAATTCAATCCACCATTGAAGACCCTATGAACAGCAGAGAAGCACTGACAATAGTGTTTCCCCTGTTGTATATAAGGTTGCTATGAGTCAAATATCGACTCGACAGCACCCAACAACAACAACAAAGGTGGAAGGGACTCATGAGTCTTTTTAACAAGTTGCTCAGGTGATTCTCTGGAAGGGCACCAATGTCCTAACTGCCAGATAAATGTCACCTTTGCAATCTTTGTCTTATTCAAACTTTCTGCAACTGACTAGCTCTGCAGATTTCAGGAAATGCTCTCCCTGATTTCAGGGAGGCTGAAATTTTCTTCTCCTGTGGAGTCACTTCTTATCCACCTTCCTTCATTAAACTTTAGGGATTCATTAGCACTAACTTTGCTATTGAAATAGCCTCTTAGTCCTAGATCTTTCTAACTGATGTTCAGAATGAGCTTCAAAATACTACATATGAATCAAGTTTATCTTACGATTGCTGTTGTTAGGTGCTGTTGAGTCGGGGTCCGATTCATAGCGACCCCATGTACAACAGGCAAAACACTATTGTCAGTGCTTCTCTGCTATTCATAGGGCTTTCAATGGTGGATTGATTTTTGGGAGTGGGTTGCCGAGTCCTGTTCCCAAGCCTACAGCACCTAGTGTTCCCAGGTGGTCTCCCATCCACCGACTAACAAGGCCCAACCCTGCTTATCTTCTGAGATCTGACAGGATCGGATGCCATAGTGCTACAGCTGCAGGCTATCTTATGATTAGAAACATTAAATAAATAAAACTATAAGCTCAGGCCCTTGGAATTCAAGCACCTTTTTCCTATGTTCCTAGTCTATTTTTCACGCATCAGCCCCAACTCTCTCTCGTAAGATCCATTATACTGTAGCCAACCCATGCCATTCTTCCATAAATACTTTATATTTTCTTTTTCTAAACATCGGCCCATGTAAATCCCTCCAACACAAATGATTCCTACAAATCTGTCTTTGACAGAAAAACAATCTTACTCATCTTTTCATTTCTTATTTTAGATGTTATCTTCTATGATCAGAAGTTACTGTTGAGTTCTTTCTAAGTAGAAGTCAATGAGTTTGGTACTCTAAACAACTACATGATATTAAAGTACTTAATAAACAGCTCCATAGTAGTACAACCAGAACTAATAACTTTATTTTCTTGAAATGCTTTCATTCAAGTTCCAAAATTCCTGTGAGGGAGACGTGCTTCTGTATTGCAATCATCTGTCCCTTCCACATTGCCTGATTGTATGCAAAACCCTCATCAATTTCACATTTGTAGATAAATTGCAGTCTATCTTTATATTAATTTCTTTTCTTTTCCTTGACTGTTTTCCTGTTTCCTCTGACTTTCTTCAGTTCTTCCCACATATCCCTTACAGTGTGGCATTAAGGCGATGTGTAGTATTCCAGGTGCAGCCACATCATGATTCCGCACACAGCATAAGAATATTGGCTGTGCTGTCCCACCATCTTTTCTGATCATGTCCAACTAATTGTTGGTCTTTTGGCAGAAACATCAGCATGAGGCACAGATATTTCTTGGAATGGATATGAGAGCTCCAACATCCCTAGTCTAGATTTTAACTGGTAGTAAGCCATCACCCCATAGGCATTATCTGTATTTATTTATTTTTCTTTAAGTGCTCACCTTGAAATTCATGGACCAGCTATCTGTCCAGTGTCACAGCCTGTAATTTTCTCCCATTGGCTTGTTGTATTATTATGTAGAAAGGTTTAGGTCCACCTGCAGACTTCATTTTGTGTCATTTTTCAAAATGATTCCCTAAGAAATATTAGATATATTCCAATATCAATAGCCTGCAGCCAGAGCCCTGTGGCGTCCAATCCCATCAGATCTTGAAGCTAAGCAGGGTCAGGCCTGGTTAGTCCTTGGATGGGAGACCGCCTGGGAACACCAAGCACTGTAGGCTTGGGAGACGGACCCAGCAACCCACTCCCCCAAAACAATCAGCCATTGAAAACCCTATAAACAGCAGAGAAGCACTGACAGTATTATTTCGCCTGTTGTATGTAGGGTCACTAGGAGTCGGATACTGACTCTATGGCATTTGACAAAAACAACAATATCAATATTCTCATGGTTTCTTTGTCATTGCCATGACACACACAAAAAAATCTCTTTTAATCTACAGTTTACTTCTATTTTATAAATTAGAACCTAAATGATATTAATGAAGTTTTCCCTCTTGTCCCTTCCACACTTAATCAACTCTCTAAAACTTCCTTAGAAAATTGACAATGTCAAGGATTTTTATAAAAACATACCCATTGCTTTTCCACGTTCATATGTTTACCAAGCTCTTGAACCTCATGCCTAATAGGTTATAGAGCATAGCATCAATTTTATTTTTTTTTTCGTACTGGAGGTTGAACCTAGGGCCTCGCGCCTGCATGTTTTGCAAGTGCTGGACCACTGAACTGTACCTTCAGCCCATTTTTTTTTTTTTTTTTTTACTTCTTGAGACAGGGTCTCACTAAATGACACAGACTGCCTCTGGTCTTGAACTTGCAATCCTCCTACCTCCACCTCCCAAGCCACAGGGATGGCAGGCGTGTGCCACTGTGCCTGGAGCTAGCATCAAATTTTTTATGAACAGGCCTGAACTGTGTGATCTTAGGAAAATTACTTAACTTTTTCGTTCTCCATCTGTAAATTGAAGGTGATAAAAATAAAGGAATAAATTATAAAAATAAATAATAAAAAGAAGAAAAATAAATGATGGTCATAGTAATAAAAACATGTTATAAAACTCCCTCATCCAGGAGATAAGATGTTCTGTTCAGACTCACAGTAGGTAATGTTTACCTTGGTGCTCAGTGAGCTTTTACCATGCTCCACAGTCTTCTGGCTTTTGCTCAGTTGGTAGATTGCTGCTCTGTCCTCTTTGAGGCCCTGGGTTCAATCCTCAGCATGGCAAAAATGGCAGAAGGACTCGACAGCCCACTCACAAAAAATTCCCGAAACAAACAGCTATTGAAACTCCTATGAATAGTAAAGAAGCACTGGCATAGTGCTGGACATGGCACAGTGTTGGGGAGAGTTTCATTCTGTTGTACATGGGGTTGCTATGAGTCTAGCCTAAATCAATGATGTTGTTGTTGTTAGGTGCCGTCGAGTCGGTATCCAACTCATAGTGACCCTCATAGGGTTTTCAATGGCTGACTGTTTCGAGATTGCCTTGGGAGTGGATTGCCAGGCCCTTCTCCCATTTTTGCAATGCTGGGAATTGAACTCGGGACCTCAGAGACTGCAGCGCAGCACTCTACCCACTGAGCTAAATCCCAGCCCAACTCAATGATACCAATCGAAAAAATAGCATCCTCTAGATACCTAACAATGACACTGAACTTGGGAGACTGCTTTTTAGTCTCCCAAAAGGTTATCTGCTTGCATCCATGCTACCCTGGCATCCCATCCCATCAGATCTCAGAAGCTAAGCAGGGTCGGACCTGGTTAGTCCTTGGATGGGAGACCGCCTGGGAACACCAGGTGCTTCAGGCTTGGGAGACAGACCTGACAACCCACTCCCCAAAAACAGCCATCCATTGAAAGCCCTATGAATAGCAGAGAAGCACTGAAATAGTGCTAGGAATGGCACAGTGTTAGGGAGTGGTCTGTGTGTAGAGGGTCGCTATGGGTCACACATGACTCCACGGTATCTAACAAGAAACAACAAAAGGTGTCTAGCACAGTGCCTAGAACATGACGGTCTTCTCCTTGTCCTGTGAAACTCCAGTCACTCATGATCAGTGCTTTTGGTGCCAGTGTGGATGGACACCTGATTCCACCATTTGTTGGGTGGTAGAGTCTTCTCTTTACCACATTTGCTCCCTGGTAAAATCAGGTCTTTGTAATCAATTGTCTCCACAACTACACACACTTTTATTTTCTGGCAGATTTTAAGATCTATTTTGGCCCTCATTTTCACATTTGCTATTTGTCTTTCAAGACATTTGCTAGTTTGGTGTCTTTATCTTCTCTGGTTCATCAATTAGCACTACCATGTCCAGAGTATTTATTAAGATTTCACTGTATGCCTTCTACTTATCTACAAAAACTGACAAATTGCAGTGCAGCTTACCTTTTTGAGCAAAAATGCAAGTGAACAAATCTCCTTTCTCCTTCAGTGTATTTTTCCTTTTATGCTCTTTCTTTTTATTTTTTTAATTCTTTTTCCTTTCTTTATATATTTGCTTTCTTTTTGCTTCCTTTTCCTTCCCACCCTTTCTCTCCCTCTTTGGAAACAGGAATCATAAATTGTCTCAAATAGCATCTCTATCACTTCCTACTATTGAGCTCTATACTCACAGAATCCCCGAATTAGAAGGAAATTTTAGACAGACAGTATGTTATTGTAGAAACAGTTTTTTTATTAGCAGGGGTTAGTTGTATGATCTTAGGAAAATTACTTCTCCAGTTCTTCATATGTAAAATAAAGGTAATAATAAACATAAAGATTAAATTATAAAAAGAAATAATAATAAAAACCAATCAACCCATGAATGGAGGATCAAAGACAAGAGATAATATAAAACACACTGTAAGCTTTTTTACTAACAGTTGGTTGTTATTATCATAAAATTCCCTGGCCTTCCTGTTGGCTTGGCTGTTCCTGTGATTGATATTTGAATTCTAGTTTGGGCCAGACGTTGGTTTTTAACAGAATGGTCAGATCAAGCTTTCTAATTCCGCACGGGCTATCTTTCCCTTTCTAAAACACAATGCCTAGGCCCTGGGAAAGTCTTCCTTTCTCTGATAGCCATTTGGCAGGGTTTTGTCTGCGTGCCTGTTCAAGCAGAACGCGTGATTTACTGTTGGCTGAGGAGGTGAAAGAGATTTTGACAAGTGGAGAAATGGAGAAAATCTGGGCTTTGTTCATTAACATGCAATCTTCTTTGTGTGTGAGCAGGGGCAGGAGACAGAGTGGGGAGGTTTAGACATATGAGTTATAAACTCAGAGCTTAATTCGGTTATGGAAACAGATCTGTGTCTGGCAGAAACACATGGTACCCCAGTCCTGCTGCCATCAGTGTTTGGGAAGCCTGATGCATTTAATTGGTAAATCATCTGTCTTGCATTGTCCTGCACCAGCATTATCTGTGAGACAGCTGCCCACCTTGGCTAATCTCAATATGATTTAGCAGAATAGCCTCCTGGCCCTCCTGCCAGGACATTCATAGCACCGAATTAATGTTGACTGGCATTTCCCACCCAGCCATTGGTGATTCATAGATCAGATTCTGTTACTGATCCAGGAGTCAGAGGAGGATGTCTTTATTGCACTGTTCTCAATGCAGAGGGCTTGGCCCATTACCCACTTGCTAATTTTTTTTTATTTGTCTGCAAGATTCTTTGTGCAAGCAGCTGTCACAGAAGCAGGCAGGGACTTCTCAAAGCATTCTGGGCAAATTTCCTCTGATCCAGGCCATTTTTATAGTTACCTCTCTCTTTTTCAAAAAGGGCAACTAATCCTCCGAGTGGCTAGGACAATTATCTTTTTGCCTTTTGGGAAGTCTGATGGGAAGGCCATTGATTGGACTCAGTCAACCCACTTCTCTGGATCACCTTTTATGGGTAAAGCTTTGCACGAGTCAGTGTGGGTGACAGACAGAGTATGGGTCACAGATCATGCCCTTTAGAACCAGCAGTCCAGATGTGTCCACAGATAACCCAGCACTCTGGGAAATAATCAAGAGCTGGAGCAAGATTTTAGTGACATTTGTGCCTGACCTCTCACCTACTGTTGTTACTTAGATTGCAATCCTCAATCCACTTTTCTTTCTTCCTTCTCTTTTCTGTAATTCTCCTTAGAGCCTATGGTGAGTTTTATTTCCTCTTTCCTAGCTTTTTATTTTTGTTAAATGTTAAAGGGAAAATTGCAAGTGATACGGTAACACACATGCATTTAACACTTAAATAAAATATTTTTCACATTTGATTAAGATTTCTTTAAAAAAGGAAATGTGCCTGCTGAATTCCCCCCTCGATTCTCATTCAAGTTCCAATGTTCACACTATCATAAATGTTAACTTCATAACTGGAAAGTCCTTTAGAACTATTATATACAATGTACATATTTTATCTTTAGCTATATGCACACATATCTATAAAAATATACAGTCCCATACTATAGTTTTTATTTTCAAAAATATATATATCATGATGTAAACATTAGCCCACAATTTGTTTTCTCTGTCAGTTACTTAAGGGACAATTTCTTTAGGGTATATATTTTGATGTGAAATTTCCAGGTCATAGGTTATTCATACAGATGATTCTGCTAAATATTACCAAATTCTTCTTCAAGATACTGTGCCATGCCAGTTTATATTATATTCTTAACAACATTTTGGAGTTCTCATTTCTCTCATTTCTCCTTTTTCCTGCCAAAAGTTGATGCCTTCTGACTAACAATCTTTGCTAGTCTGATGGAGTTAAAGAATATCTCATTGTTGTCATTATTTGAATTTTCCTCATTCAAATAAGCGAGGTTGAACATGTTTTCATATTTTCTTTCTTTTGCGATTTCTTCTTCTCTGAATTGCCTTTTTGTATCTGTCATCCATCTTTTGCTTTGTCTTTCCTATTTGTCTTTTTCTATATTGATTTATAAGAGTTCCTTTGTATTTTGAATATTAATGTTTTGCCTGTTACATTTGCTATAAATCTCTTTTTCATTCTGGAGGATATCTTAATTTTATTTATTACATCTTTGGTTCCACAGAAATTTTGCATTTTGAAGATTTCTGGTTATGCTGTTAGAAAATGCTTTCCTACTTCAAGGTTTTATTATTTCTTCTTATATTGTATTAAAATAACTTTAAAGGATTTCACATTTAGGTCTTTAAAGACATTTATAGTTTGTTTTTTATTTTGGTTGTGATGGAAATCTAATTTTATTTTATTTTACATATGAACAGACAACGGTTTCAAAATCATTTTAATCCCAACTGATTTTATGTGTCTTGTCTAGTCTTTTCTTTTGTTTTCTTTTCCTTTATTTTCATTACTAGGTGTTGAGTCAGGGACTCACACATGCTAGGCAAGTGTTCTACTACTCAATTGCAGTCCAAAGACCCCCTTTTTACTTTTTATTTTGAGATAGGCCTCACACGTTGGTGCAGCCTTCCTCTGGCCTCAAACTCAGGATCCTCCTGCCTCAGCCTCCCAAGTAGCTGACATTACACATATGTGCCATGGCACCCAGTAATCTGTTCCTTTTCTAATTATTTGTCTCAAGATCTCAGATCTGTTTTGATCTTTCTGAATTCTTAATTCTATCATGTTGACTGTCTGGGCACCACTATGTCTTTACCACATAATCTTAATTTCTACAACTTTATCAAAATATTTGATCTCTTTTAGGCTAAGTCTACAATGGCAATTTTGACTTTTGGGTCCTCTGCTAGTCTTTTAACTTTAACTTAAAAGTTTATTTTCATGACAATGTATTTTCATGACAATGCATTTTCACTGTCATGTCCTTGTTTTTCTATAGGCTAAGTCAGGGGATTAGGGTTGTGTTGCTCAGTGGTACTGCTTGCCTAGCATGTGTGATACCCTGGATTCAATCCCTGGCACCACACACATACACACACAGACACACACACACACACACACACACACACACACACACACAATAAATACATATATACATACAGCGAAATGCTAAGTAAGAATTGCCTGTAGCTGTACTGCTGTGGCATCTGATCTGGATGGGAGACTGCCAGGGAACACCAGGTGCTATAGGCTTAGGCGAAGGACCTGGCAGCCCATACCCAAAAAAAAAAAACAATCAGCTATTGAAAGCCCTGTGAATAGCAGGGAATCACTAACAATAGTGTTTCTCCTGTTGCACGTAGGTCGCTATGAGTTGGACACTGACTTGACATCACCTAAGGACAACCAGTAAAGGCATTATATTACTTTCATTACCTTTGTTTCTGAATCTGTGTTCTCAAAGGGGTTACACATCTTTGTTTCTTCTTTCTTCTTTATCTTAATTCTCTGCATTTTTGTGCCTATACTTTTTATCAGCCAAAATAGCCTATGTCTCTGATATTTTTGCCAGAAGTTGAATCTTAGTATCTAGGTTCTGACCACCAATCCAAAAGATCCTTGTGCTGTTTACCCCAAGACATCTAGAGAAGTTCATGGGGATCGAATTGCTGGTGATAATTCCTGGGACTTTCAGGACAAACATTATCTAGGACCCTGACAGGCAACTTGCTGCTGTGGCATTACCTAACACACAGTCAAAACTCAAACCCAAGCAAACAGTATGTATTCTAAGGGAAGCCTACCTTGAGATGGAAATTATGTGGAGAGAGAAATTAACAGGAAGATGATATTGCATGTAGCTGGGGTGAAGAAAACTTCATAAATGCAGCAATACTTCAGTTGAAACATTTTATTGCTTGTACATTCGGTCTATAAAAGTGGTTACAGAGGACAAGGGGGAATTGAAAAGGACTTTTATGTACAGAGATTTTCTTGAAGTGCTATGAGATTCTCCCCTAACACCTCCATCACATATAAATGATGGAGTGGGTGTAAAGAAGATGTATAATCCTGCCTTTTTCTTTTCTGTGTTTTGATTTTTTGATATCTTAGGGTCTTCTTTACGTTGGAGGGAATGCCCCTGCTGGGGCTGGCTGAGCCCTGCAGATACCCAAAATCCTACTGAGAATGTACCTTTCTTATCCTGACCAATGGAGCCAGAGCCTATACCTCTAACTGTTGTTAGGTGCCGTCGAGTCGGTATCAGTCTCATAGAGACCCTACCTACAACAGGCAAAACACTCTTGTCAGTGCTTCTCTGCTGTTCATAGGGTTTTCAATGGCTGATTGTTTTTTGGGGAGTGGGTTGCCTGGTCCTTCTCCCAAGCCTACAGCACCTGGTGTTCCCAGGCCGTCTCCTATCCAAGGACTAACCAGGCCTGACTCTGCTTAGCTTCTGAGATCTGAGGGGATTGGATGCCACAGGGGTACGGCTGCAGGCCTCTAAAGGCCTTCTTTATTAGGCTATCACCTTTTGAGCTAGTGTTCTCCTGCCCTAATCTCCCCTTTGCAGGGTAACAAATAGAGCCCACCAAAATTATTCCAACTAGCCAGCCCTAAGCCTGCCTCCCTGCCTGGGCAGTTTCTCTTGCTGACAGCATTACGAAGTCTCTTGTCCATCTCTTTACCTCTTTCCCTCTACTTCTACACAGACCCTAGTGCTTCCCTGTGTGTCCCTGCATGACTTCCTAAGCCTCCTGTTCTAGAGATCTGTGAGGACCACAGACATGACACTCACTTCCATGTCTCTGTGTCTTACATCTGGTTAAAATAAGTCCCTGGTACCCTTCTGACAAAAGCTCATTTGCAGAGCTGGCTGCCCATAAAGGAGTGAACTCACGTTTATGGATTCTAAAGGACAACTAACAGGATGAAGAAGGCTGTGGTAGCAGCTATCTGTGAGTAACTGACATTGAGGTCCTCCAGGAAACAGTACCAAGGTGTTAGCAAATGTGCAGAATACTTACTGGGAGAACCACTTTTGGAGGATAAGGGGATAGGGAGCAGAAGTAAGCAAGGAGAGCTTTCCACCATGATGGAGGGAGAGAAAGAAGGAAGAGTTGGGTAGAGAGAAGTGTAGGCTGCTGCTAAATTCTGAGTAAGCCTAGGAAAGGTTCATGCAGAGGCCCTGGTCTTCAGTTGCCCATTGGAAGAATTATGCATCAGGCAGGACTGACTGCTTTTTGTGTGTGTGTGTGTGGTACTGGGGGTTGAACCCAGGGCCTCGTGCCTGCATGCTTTGCAAGTGCTGGACCACTGAGCTGCACCTCCAGCCCATTT
The DNA here is from genome assembly GCA_007922755.1 of Pedetes capensis. Lineage (NCBI taxonomy): Eukaryota > Metazoa > Chordata > Mammalia > Rodentia > Pedetidae > Pedetes > Pedetes capensis. Next base: position 1,948 of record VMDO01009185.1, on the reverse strand, counting down.
TTTTTTTTTTTAACTTTTTGAGACTGGGTCTCGCTAAGTTACACAGACTGCCTCTGGCCCCGAACTTGCAATCCTCCTGCCTCAGCCTCCCAAGCTGCTGGGATTACAGGCATGCGCCACCGCACCCAGCTTGGGAGTGACTGCTTTCTGGGGCCCCTGCTCCACTCAGCCATTCTGTGAGAGTAGCCCAGGAGTGTGTGGAGTGTGAATATCTGCTGCAAAGCTGCAGATATTCAAAGGTGCTCTCCATTGCAGTTTCCCCCAGGGGGGATCTGAGGGGAATACTTCCATGGTTGTCACAGCTGGCCCACATCTGCAACTTGCTCATGAACTAGATGTCACCACATAAGTGATAGAGGATCCTGCCCAGGAGACTTCTAGAGGGCAGTGGTATTTGTGCAGTACGAGGTTAAAATGATACCTCTGAATGCTTGAGGGTAAAGGGAGGAATCATAATTGATCAAGAAGGGGAGAGACATTTGACAGTGTCACAGGAGCTGGGCATGAGGGGTCCTCAGTGTTGTGCCAAGGAAGAGGTATATCCACAAATTCCACAGAGCACCCAGGGAAGAAAGACCTGGCAACCCACTCCCAAAACACTCAGCCGTTGAAAGCCCTATGAATTGCAGAGAAGCACTGACAATAGTGCTGGGCATGGCACAGTGTCGAGGAGTGTTCCGTTCTGTTGTACACAGAGTTGCTATGAGTTGGACCTGAATAAACAACTCTGTGTGTGTGTGTGTGTGTGTGTGCGCATATGTATGTATAGATAGATAGATATAGATAGATAGATAGATAGATAGATAGATAGATAGATGATAGGTAGATAGATAGATAGATAGATAGATTGATTGATTGATTGATTGATAAATGGATGATAGATAGATCTGCTGAGCATAAGGGCTTTTATAAAAGATGGCTCTTCCTATAGTACCTGTCCACTGAAACTTTTTGTTTATTTCCCCTACTAGTTCTGATGCTGGACACATCATAAATCTTAATTAATGTCTGGGAGAAAAGAGACAGAAAGACAAGACAGAGACACAGTCTGTTAGTCTGTTTTCTATTGCTACAACAAAATGCCTGAGACTGGGTAATGACAAAGAGGTTTATTTAGCTCACAGTTTTGAAGGCTGGAAGTTCAAGATCAGTAGCTCCATTTATTTGGCCCCTGGTGAGGGCCTCAGGGTGGATAGCATCAGGGTAGGAAGTGCATGGGAGAGGGAAGATCACATGGTGAGGCAAGAAGCCAGAGAGAGATTCAGGGACCAGTCTTGCTCTTTTATAACAAATTACTCTCACAGAAACTAACTAGGATCCTAAGATAACAGTCTTAATCCCTTCTGAGGGAAGCATCACCAGTAACCTAACTGCCTTCCACTAGGCTCCACCTCTTAAAGGTCCCACCACCTCCCAATATTACCAAACCAGAGGCAAAGCTTCCATCACATAACTTATTGAGGGACAAACCACATCCAGGCTATAAGAGTGAACAGAAACAGGTCACATCCTTTTTCTCTTTCAGACTTCTCACTTGTGGTAGAACTAAAACACATATAGGATTCTCCCTAAAGCAAATCTGAAATCTAAAATCTCCATCTCAATGATTTCTAGTGATGTTTTAGTTACTTGTGATATTGAACTTTTGTGCTATATCAGCACCATATGTGTCTCATTGGCTTGCCCTCTTCTCAGCACATAGGTGTGGTTTGAATTGTAGACCTTTCTCTTCCCTTTAAATAATTTAACCCCTTCTTCCTCTTTTCTATTTTCTTACTTTCTTACCTTATTAATTTATTATTAGGTGCCGTTGAGTCAGTATCTGACTCATAGCGACCCTCATAGGGTTTTCAATGGCTGACTGTTTCGGGATTGCCTTGGGAGTGGATTGCCAGGCCCTTCTCCCATTTTTGCAGTGCTGGGAATTGAACTCGGGACCTCAGAGACT
>VMDO01009184.1:0-78935 GCA_007922755.1 Pedetes capensis | reverse complement strand
AAGGTCATACTGTGGCTCTCATATACTTGTTCTAATTTTCTTCAGCTTCAGTTTGAACTTGCATATGAGAAGTTGATGGTCTGATCCACAGTCAGCACCTGGTCTTGTTTTGACATTTTGTACAAAGCTTTTCCATTGTCTCTTTCCACATATGTAGTCAATTTGATTCCTGTATGTTCCATCTGGAGAAGTCCATGTGGATAGTCTCCGTTTATGGTGTTGAAAAAATGTATTTGTAATGTAAAGGTCAATTGGTCTGACAAAATTCTATCATAAGATCTCCAGTTTTGTTTCTGTCACCAAGACCATATTTTCCAACTACTGAGCCTTCTTCTTTGTTTCCAACCTTTGTGTTCCAGTCACCAGTGATTATCAGTATGACTTGATTGTATGTTTGATCTATTTCACATTACAGAAGCTGATAGAAATCTTCCCTTTCTTCATTTGTGGCCTTAGGGGTGGGTGCATCAATTTGAATAATAGTCATATTAACTGGCGTTTCTTGTAGGCGTATGGATATTATTCTATCACTGACAACATTGTATTTCATGAAAGATCTTGAAATGTCCTTTTTGATGATGAATGCAACCCCATTTCTCTTTAGTTTATCATTCCCAGCATAATAGACCATATGACTGTCTGACTCAAAATGGCCTATGCCTGTCCATTTTAGCTCACTGATGCCTAGAATGTCAATGTTTATGCGCTCCATTTCTCTTTTCACAATTCCTAATTTTCCTAGATTCATACTATATACATTCCATGTTCCAAGTATTAATGGATATTTACAGTTGTTTCTCCTCATTTTGAGTCGTGGCACATCAGCAAGTTGAGCACCCTGGGGCTTTACTCCATTTCTGTCATCACGGTAGACTCTACTTGGAGGCGGCAACCCTTCCCCAGTAGTCTTTTGAGTGCCTTCCAACCTGGGGGGCTCATTTTCCGGCAGTGTATCTGACAGTGTTTCTTTGCTATCCATAGGGTTTTCAATGGCTAGTTGTTTCGGGAGTGGCTTGCCAGGTCCTACTCCCTAGTCTGTTTTAGTCTGGAAGCTCAGCTGAAAACCTGTCCACCATTGGTAACCTTGCTCATGTCCGAGGTTACAGTGGCAGAGCTCTCAGGCTCATTGCAACACACAAGCCCCCACAGTGCGGCAAACTGACAGACATGTGGGGGTACTGCTCATTTTAGATCTGTTTAAATTGTTTTGTATCCTCTTGATTTAATTTGGTAGGTCATGTATGTCTAGGAATTTATCTATATTGTTCCCTAATAATTCACTGGATTTAATTGTTATCTGTTGTAATCTTTCCTTTTTCATGTCTAATTTTACTAATTTGAGACTTCTCTCTCTCTTTCTTTTGGTTAGTTCAGCTAAGAGTTTGTGGATCTTCATTATCTTTACAAAGAATCAACTCTTGTTTTTTGTATTGTTCCTTTGGTCTCTATTTCTTTAATTTCTGTCCTGATCTTTATTATTTCCTCCCACATATTGATTTTGAGTTTTGCTTGTTCTTGTTTTTCTAAGGCCTTGAAGTACATCAAATTGTTTGAGTCCTGTCTGATTTTTTAATGTACTTATAGACATATGTTTATGGTACTTATAGCCATAAACTTTTATCTTCAACCACTTTTGTTGTATCCCAATAGATCTGGTAGTTTGTGCTTTCATTTTCACTAGATTCTAGCAATTTTTAAATTTTCCGCCGATTTGTTCAGCAATTCATTGATCATTTAAGAGTATATTGTTCAATCTTCATGCATTTATATAGTTTCTGTAGTTTCTCTTACTGTTGATTTCTGGTTTTATTCCATTATTGTCAGATAAGATACAAGAAATTATTTTTATTTTTCTGCATTTGTTAACACTTGATTGATGGCCTAAAATCTATTTTAGAGAGCTCCGTGGGCTCCTGAGAGGAGTTCTGTAGCTTTTGAACAGAATTTTTTATAGATGTTTATTTAGTGTATTTATCTATTGTGTTGTTTAACTCTGAATTTTCTTTGGTTTTTATTTGTTTGTTTGTTTGTTTTGTTTTGTTTTGTTTTTTGGTCTGGATGTTCTATCTCTTTTTCAGAATGGGACATTGAAGTAACCCACTATTACTGTATCTGTATCTATCTGTCCCATTATGTCCAGAAGTATTTGTTTTATTAAACTGGGTGCACCAATATTCAGTGCATATATATTTATAATTGTTATATCTTCTTGATGGATTGTTCTCTTTATTAATATATAGTGACCTTCTTTATCACATCTGATGAATTTTAGCTTGAAGTCTATGTCATCTGATACAAGGATGGCTACTCTCTCCTTTCTTTTTTCTTTTTGTTTCCACTTAGTTGGTATATTGATTTCCATCCTTTCACTTTGAGTTTGTGAGAGTCCTTGCCAGTGAGATATGTGTTTCTTGCAGACAACAAATTGTTGGATCTTGTGTGTGTGTGGGTGGGGGGGGGTTGTTTTGTTTTCTTTTGTTTTGGAGTGGTACTGGGGAACTGAACCTAGGGCCTCCCATACACTTAGCAAGTGCTTTGCCACTGAACTGCACCCTCAGCCCCATTTTTATTTTTTATCTTGCAATATGGTCTTACTAAATTATGCAAGCTGCCTCTGACCTTAAACTTGCAATCCTCCTGTCTCTATCTTCCAAGTTGTTGGGATTATAGGTGTCCACGACCATGCCCAGCTGGATTTTGTTTTTTAACCCAGTCAGTTAGTCTGTGTCTTTTAATTGGAGAGTTAAGGCCATTTATAGCCAGGGTTATTATTGAGAGGGGTTTGCTGATTCTTATAATCATGTTGGCTGTTTTCTTTGTTGGTTCACAAATTATTTGTTCTTTTTTACCCCCCTTATTCATATTTGATATTTGCTGGGTTTTTTGAGTTAAATATGGCTGATTCTTTCCTAATTATCATTAATTTATCTGATCCTCTCATGAAATTTATTCTTTCCTGCACTCTTACAATTGAGACTTTCTTCCTCCTATGTGTGTAGGATTCCTTTAGGTTTCCTCTGTAATGCAGGCTTTGTGGTCATGAGTTGCTTTAGTGTGTGCTTGTCTTGAAAAGTCTTCATTTCTTTATCAATTTTAAATAATAACTTAGCTGGATATAATAATCTTGATTGGCAGTTATTTACTTTCAGGATTTGAAAGATATCATTCCATGCTTTCTTAGCTTTTAGGGTTTGTGCTGAGAGGTTTGATATTACTGTTATGGGTTTGCCTTTATAAGTGAGTTGGTGTTTACTCTTACAGCTTTTAATATTATTTCTTTGTTCCATGGTCTTGGCATTTTAACTATAATGTATCATGGGGAGGTTCTTTTCTGGTCATGTCTATTTGTGGTTCTAAATTTCCCCAGACTTGGGAAATCTTCTGCTATAATTTTATTGAATAGGCTTTCTATGCCTTTAGTTTTTGTCTCAGCTCCTACCCCCTGGATTCTTAGGTTTGGTCTCTTGTTCATGTCCCAGAGTTCTTGAAAATTGTGGTCATATTACTTTTTTTGTTTTCTTTATTGATATTTGAATGTAGTATTTCCTCAACCTTGTTTTCTATCCCTGATGTTCTTTCTTCGGCTTGATGTTTATTGGTGACTTTCCACTGTGCTTTTTATTTGATTTACTGAGTTCTTCATTTCTAAAATTTATTGCTTGTTTATTTTTTCAAAATCTCAAGTTCCTTGCTGAATTTCTCATCATTTTGCTGACTTTGTCTCTGCCTTGGTAACTTTGCTACCCAGGCCCTGAAATGAATTCCTTACTTCATTCATCTGCTTGTTTGTATCCTCTTGGAAGTCACTGATTATTTTTAAGGTAAACTTTTGAATTCTTTGTCTACTATTTCAATCATCTCGTATCTTTGGATTCAGTAAGGAATTATGGTCATTTGAAGGAAACATGTTTCCTTGGTTTTTGTTTATTGTGATTCTGTTTTGTTATTTGTTCATCTGTTGGGATGGATTTCTCTTCCAGTTTTACTTGAGGATCATCTTGGTGAGTAGCTCCCTCTTGAGAGTGGACCCAGTACCACTCTGAAAGGAGAAGGTAAACCACTGTAACAGGTACAAGATACAACCAAACCAGATATAGAAATACACTTCACATTAATTAAAGCCAACTGTTACACCACCAATGCCCACAGAACAGAAAATGATGACAATAATATAAAGCAAGCTATGAAGTTCTAGATTTTTTAGGGCAAAAGTAAAAATAGCAATGACCTGAAATAAAAAGGTGAAACAGGGAAAGGGGAGAAAGAAAGAAGCAGCAGGGGTTAAGGAAAAGAAATGAAACAGCAAAGGTTAAGTAAGAGAAAGGAGAAAGAAGAAGAAAGGAAAATGATGTTAGGAAGACGGAGAGAAAAGAGCAAGCGATTAAAAAACCTGGTTTCACAATAAAGAAAAAAAGCATAAATAAAATGTGATGAACATTACAAAGGAATAAAAAGTAAAAAGCCTAAGGGATTCCTTTAAAAAAAATAAAGTAAAAATGATAGTAAAAGTATGTTGTTGTTGTTGTTAGGTGCCATCAAGTCAGTATCTGACTCATAGTGACCCTCATAGGGTTTTCAAAGGCAGACTGTTTCGGATTGCCTTGGGAGTGGATTGCCAGGTCCTTCTCCATTTTTGTGGTGCTAGGAATTGAACTCGGGACCTCAGAGACTGCAGCGCAGTGCCCTACCAACTGAGCTTAATCCCAGCCCTAGAATACAAAAAGAGTCTGCAGCCATACCACCCTGGCATCTAATCCCATCTGATCTTGGAAGCTAAGCAGGGTCAGGCCTGGTTAGTCATTGGATGGGAAACCATCTGGGAATACCCAGTGCTGCAGGCTTTTTTGAAGGACCTGATGCCCACTCCCAAAACATTTAGCCATTGAAAACCCTTTGAATAGCAGAGAAGCACTGACATACTTCCAGGCATGGCACGTAGTGAGGTAGTGTTTCATTCTGCTGTATATCAGATTGCTATTAGTTGGACATGATTGATGGAAGCTAACAACAAACAAAAAAAGAGATGCACAGGTGGCAAAAGATAAAAAAAAAAAAACTAAAAAAGAAAGAGGATAACAATTAGGTTGAAAAAAAAGAGAATGAGGAAAATAAAGTTTCAAATGGAAAAAAAAAGGTTGGAGGAGCATGGTGCTATGGCACACACTTACAATCCCAGTGACTTGGGAGCCTGAGGCAGGAGGACTGCAAGCCCTAGGCCAGAGGCAGCCTGCACAACTCTAAAGAAAAATAAGAAAAGTATTGGGGTTACAGTACAATGTTAGAACACTTGCCCAATGCAAAGGCCCTGGGTTCATTCCCTAGCACAGAAAAAATATGAAAAAGGTGAAGTTTGGAGTAGCTTCTGTCTTCTCTAATAATATTGGAGTCTGTGAGGTGGAGATGGTGGTGACTTGATGATGGAGTCTTTTATCTGACCATGGCTGATGGTTACCAATCTCCTACACTCTCCTCATTGGATGAAGTCATCGCCTTTTCCCAGGCGGTTGAGCTACCACCCAGCCTTCTGCTGCCTGAACTTCTCAGCATTTCAGGGGCCAACCTTCTGCCTCTTTGTAGCTGCCTGCCACAGCTGTGTCCCACCCTGTGGTTGTGGCAGGTTGCCCCCAGGATCCCTGGCCCTCATATGATTATTACCTTTCAGGCCCCAGACTAGCTCTGTCTCATATGATAGGTTCCCTCTCAAGATGGCACCCGGTCACAGCCCTTGGAGGTACAGAGCAGACATAATGGATCTCCTCTCCTGTGCTGACCCCCGAGTCAAGAAGCACCACTGTCTCACCATATTCATCTCAGGAGTACACTGTGGGCTTGTCCTGTGGGACTGCCAGCTTGTTCACAAGGGCCCCTGGCCTACCTTTTCCATGATGCCTCTGGTTCCCCTCCCCCACTGGGGAGCCTTGGTGGATTCTAGCTGTGGGGCCTGTTTTCTGTACTCTGAAACCATCCTATCTTTGCTTTTCCAGTCTTTCTCTCTTTGGAATAGACTCTATTCTTTCCTATCCTGAGTCCTTTGTTTGCGTCACACAGAGGCTGCCTCTCATCTGCCTGTTCCCATTTTCAAATGGTTTCCCCTGAATGCAAAGTTGAACCCTAGGACTTTTAAGCTTGCAGACTTGCTAGGGCATTCAGTGCAAATGCACATTAACAGCACTTCATCATATGGGACCACTGAGGTCACCTAACCACAGATGAAACTGATTTTCTATATTTATCCATGCAAATAATCTGCAGGGAAAACATGTCCCCAGAGCCCTCACCCTCTCACATCCTTTCAGGTGGCTCTTACAAAATAATTCCCTTGGCATCTTCATCAGAAAGTACCAATGATAAAAATAATAAAAGCCTTTGCAGTTTAATTACCTGCCTTTCACATCCCAGGTTCTGGGAAGAACAAACAAACAGAAAACCACTCTTTTAACTATAAGGTTTATTCAAATTCAGGATATTTTAGGACTGTTGTATTTCGTAGATATGAGAAAGGATCCTCTACTGAATCAGTATTTCTGATGGTTGTCAGTTGCTCAGTGTTCCTGCCGCTTGTAAGTTTTGCTGGGCAAGGGTAATTCTTTCTTAAAGAGAGCATTTATTCTCCCAAATGCCACCAAGGTATCAAAACAGAGGCAGATAAAGTTAATCAAGAAGTATATAAAAATTACTCAGTGTTCCAGCATGTCCTGCCTGTGATACAGCTTCTCAACCCATTTACAGTTTTGGCACGGTAACAAGCCTATTTCACATGGAACAATTAGAATCCTTTAAACAGGATTATAAACCAATGCCTAGTGGAGTGATTCAGACTTGGTCAGTGTGAGTTCCAGAGGGAAAGGGATTGGTCAGAGAAGACTGACATGGTGAACAGGAATTTGTAGGTAAGTGAAATTGATGCTGGGTCTTGAGGATGGAAAGTTTGAAGGGCAGAGGGAAGACGTTCCTCTGAGCCCAGGTGGGGAGAGGAGGATTGCTGGGCTTTCGGGACAACCAGAAGATGAACTTGGTTGGAACGAAGGATTTCTGAGGGAGCGGTAGTATGTTAGCCAAAATGGTGCTGCTGCTGCTGCTGATGATGATGATTTTATGTTTTTTTAAACCAGAAATCTGGGCATGTTTTCTAATGTATAAGCAGTGGGAGGAGATACTTGAAAATGAGATTATCAAAGAGAATCTGAGATGTGTGTTTCTGTCACGTGGAAGTTGTCAGCTGAAATAATATGGTGACCAAGGTAGAATATCCTCCCAGGAGCTCCACGTAGGCCTTGGCGGGGTCAGCCATGGTGACGAGAGCAGGATTTTAGAAAGATTTTGAGTCAGGATGCTCTACCCCCAAGCTGACAGATCTTTTCTGAAGATGTGACTTGAACTCTATCTACAGCTGCTTGATGAGTATGTCCCCACCAGGTTGCAGGTCTGGTGAATTGCAGGATGGCCCCGGCTCTGCTCAACCCCTGCATCCGCCATCTACTAACACAGCCCCTGGTACAGAGCAGGCAGTCAGTATTCACTGCTGAAAAACCTGGGAATGCTATTCGGCATCAATAGGAAGGAAGACACATTGCAGTTAATACAAGCATCAGAAAGTTAAAAATGGGGTGCTCCCCGGGCACCATGGCACACATCTGTAGTCCCAGCCATTTGGGAGGTGGAAGCAGGAGGTTCGCAAGTTCAAGAGCAGAGGCAGCCTGGGCAACTTAGCAACACCCTGTCCCAAAATAAAAAACAAAAATGCACTGGAGGTGCAGCACAGTGGTGGAACACTAGTCTATACTGCGTGAGATCCTGGGTTCAACCCCCCAGTATTGCGAAGTATGTATATTTATGAATAAAAATGGAGTGCTTGTACTCATCAAGCAAACTAGAATCATTTAATGATTTTGATTTTAGAATGAGGGTAGTAGCAGAGAATAAATGGGTAGAAATGCAATGTATTTTAGGGCGTGTTTGAGTTTCTTCAAATCACGGGGCCACATGAGACAATGAGATTAAGCGCTGCAGGTCAGAGAGGCCGAGCCGTCCCTGTTTTCCTGTGCTGCTGCAGGAAGTGCATTTTATAGAAAAGTCAGAGAGGAACTGAAGGGGAAACGGAGAGCTCAGAGCCTGGAGCTCGCAGCAGCCTGACTTGGCACTCCCGGCTGCCTCTGAAGCTGCCCATTCACCCCCAAGGGCTGCTCCGTGGGACCCTCAGGTCACTGGCCAGCCCGTCACAGGGCTCAGGGGGCCATCCCAAGGAGGACGGCGCACCCCGCTGGAGTCAGGGATGGTAAGTCATTCTCACTCTGTGAAGCATTAGTTCATTGAGTGTAGACCCATCCTTTCACTTCCTCTTTGTGATTTAAGAAGACATACAGAAATTTTTAACTTGTTTACACTTTCATAGTGTTAATATTCTTCTTTACAATTTTCCTTTGGGTCTTCTCCACGTCATCACTAAATGTCATAATAATTGTGACCCCTCCCAAGGCTTGGTCGGTGAGTGCTGGGGTGTAAAGAGCTGGTCTCAAACTGCATGCTGGCATTATTTGCATTTTTAGATCTTTAGTTTCAGAGGTAGAAGACTCTCAGCCAAGTGTATGTGAACTAAAGCAAATCAGGCAGTGAGGAGGAAAATTTGCCTCTGCCACGCTGTAAGTCGGGCTGTTGTCCGAGGGTTGTAGCAGCCGTGTGAAGTTTGAGGTACAGTCTCAGCTGCACCCTGGGCCACGGCCTCCATAAAGGATTTCAGACCTTCTGAAATCTCTTGTTCTGGAAGCTCTGGTGGTATTTTTAGGTGAGGCTTGTTCCTATGAATGAGGAAGTCTGGCAGATGGCTCTTCCGGCTGGATTTTTTAAAAAGTTTTTTCCAGCTTTCTACCAACCTAGTATGGAGACCACTCTTGTAAAGCTTCGCTGTCCAAGGACAATGGGGGGAAAAGCCATTCTAAAACCACCGGGCAGCAGCTGCAGAGCTGAGTCTGCAAGGCGGCTGTGCCACTGAGTCATGGATTTCACACAGCTCTCCTCTGACCCTGGCCATAATCAGCAGTGGGAGGCGGGAAAGGAAGTCAGAGCAAGAGCAAGTCCTTTATCACAGGACCAGAGCAGAGACATCTGCAGAGGCTACACTTGGCCGTCACTGATAAGAATGCGATTCCCCAACCAAAGAGGAAAAGACTGGAGTATATGGGCTTTGTCCATTGAAGACACTTCCTTAAACTGTGTGACGTCAGATTTCATTTTACAGAGGGTTTGCCCCAGCTTTGTGACCGACACATTAAATTATCATGAATGAGGGAAAAGTGCTGTTTAAAAAATATAGTCTTGCTATACATTGTTAAGGGCTGGGATTTAGTTCAGTTGGTAGAGTGCTGCGCTGCAGTCTCTAAGGTCCTGAGTTCAATTCCCAGCACCACAAAAATGGGAGAAGGACTTGGCAATCCATTCCCAAGGCAATCCTGAAACAGACAGCCATTGAAAACCCTATGAGGGTCGCTATGAGTCGGATACCGACTTGATGGCACCTAACAAAAACATACATTGTTAAATGCACTCTTATTGTCATTTGGCCTTACATCTGACAGAACATTGTATTATGGCTCAGAAAAGTCACCTTTGTGATATTAAACCCTTTTCAAAGATTCTTAAGAAGTCTTGCACACACAGACTAAAGCATCAAAAACAGTTTGATTGTAAGTCTCTGCTTTGATGGCAAGCTTGCCTTTCATTTTTAAATCTGATGTGGTTTTGCTCATTCCCTGATTAAAGTGGCAATCCCCAAGGCGTGCAGGTGGCATAAGTTTCCAGCTGTTCGTGTGAAAGAGTCATCCCTCCTGAGACTCTGCTGTGTGTTCTTGTTTCACTTTTTTGAAGTGCTGGAGATTGAACCCAGGGCCTCACAGATGCCAGGCAAGCACTTTGCCACTGAGCTATACCCCCAAGCCTTCCTGACATTTTACTGTTAAGAGCAAAACTCACCCCAGGGTGTATTAGAAAGTGAGTTCCCTCCCCATTTACACTTGAACATTCCTGATGTCTCCTGAGTTTTAGTTACCTGGTGGGAACCTGAACTTAACATGAGCTTTTCCAGTAGGAAGCAGCAGTCTGTTGCCCAGAAGCCATAAATTCTGCTTGTGGCTTGGATATTAAGAGCTGTCAGAATCTACTGTTGGAGGCTCCCTGTCTTCCCCAACACACACACACATCAACACATACACACTGCAGAGTTTACCCTGTAATCAGACTGATTTGGTCTGTGTTCACTTGGTCAGGCTCTTCAGAGCTGGAATGTCTCCTTTACAAGGGCTGGTGCAGGATTAACCCCCCATCGCAGACACGTGACTGGATCTGTACAGCAGCTTCTTCCTTCCACAAGGCTCTCCTGAGGTGGCCCTGACTCACATGAGCCTGCCTGCTCCCACATGGGGCCTGACGGAAGTCCTCCCTCCCCCAGGTTACTCTGTGTCCCTTGCCTCTCACAGGCTCAAGGAGCAGCTGTGCCCAGGCCATTCAGACTCCTATGATTTCTTTCCTACTAGAAATGTTCATTTTCAGTTCATCAAACTTTTCAAGCAAACCATGACGTTCAAAGAATAATTTCACCAACATTCAGGTGTCTCTAATTTTTTTTTGAATACTAACAATGTGCCCTTTTTTTGTTATTAGGGGTGGTGGTGTTGGGAGTGTGTGTGTGTGTGTGTGTGTGTGTGTGTGTGTGTGTGTGTGTGTTGAGTGTGTTTGTGCGGTGGTGGGGATCAAACCCAGGATCTCAGGCATGCTAAGCACACAGCTCTACCACTGAGCTACAGCCCCAGTCCTAGATTTTTTTAAAAAATATAATATTACTGATATAGAGGAAGAGTCTCCTCTTATCCAATTCTCATTTTAATTTCTCAATACTACCCAGAGCAATTACAGTCTTAAAGTTGACAAGTATCATTTATATTTTATTGTGTGGCCTACTGAAAAATATATATTATTAAAAATATAAAAATGTATACAAATAGTGTCAAGCTATATTTGAGTCTTTTGTAAAATATTTTTAATTCTTAACATTTTAAGACTTTTTCATGTTGTCACACATTTCAGTTTATTTTTCACTGCCATATAGTATTTCACCGTGTATTCCCTTATTAGTAGAGAGGTGGACTGTTTATAATTTTATTTTTGCTGTTTGCAATACTGTGAACATTCTTGTCCATGCATGAGAGTTTCTCTAGATTTTTACTGTAAAGTACAGTAGCCACTAGCTTAAAATGTGGTTAGTCCAAATTTCATTGTCCTATAAATGTAAAATACATGCCAAATTTTGAAGACTTAGAATGAAGAAAAGGCTATAAAATATCTCAGTGAATTTTTTGCATGATGCATGCCTCTAATCCAAGCATTCTTAAGCTGAGGCAAGAGGATCTCAAGTTCAAGCTCAGTCTGGGCTACACACTGAGACTGTCTCAAAAAACAAAACAAAATTTTGTGTTGTGTACATGTTGAAACCTTACAGACATACCACTGTGGCGTCTGATCCTGTCATATCTCAGAAGCTAAGTAGGATCAGACCTGGTTAATACTTGCATGGGAGACCACCTGGGAACACCAGGTGCTGGAGGCTTAGGAGAAGGATCTGGCAACCCATTCCCAGAAAACAACAAGCCATTGAAAACCCTATGAATAGCAGAGAAACCCTAACAATACCGTTTCGCCTGTTGTACTTAGGGTTGCTATGAATCAGACACCAACTCCATGGCACCTAACACCAACTAAGTTAGGAATGGGGAGAGGGACATGTTTTTTGAAGAGCACTTTTCATGGTGGTGAACATACTTTCTCTAAACTTTCTGTTAAAAACATGGGATTCTGATGACTGTGAAAACTAATCTAGGACCTAGCAATGTTGAACACAGCAGTGATCATTGAATCTTGACAGTAAAGTTGTATGTGTTAAGTGAGGCAGTTCTGGTGCCTAAGCAATACTGTGTTGTGTATTTCCTGTAGCAGATGTGGAGCTAGAGATCTCCTGTAGTAGGAACAGGAACATCTTCAGAAAATATCAGTTCAGACAAAGGTGGTTTACCACCAACAGGGTAAGAGCTGGATTGATTACACTCTGTCTCATTTCATGGTGAAAATGTCAGGTTGAAAGGGAATATTCATGTGGTTCTTGGAAAAGGGAAAGGAGAAATCAATAAGCTAAACACTGCTAATAATGGAATTGTTTTCTTCTGGGCAAAGTCTTTTTCTTAACATTGGTATTCTTGTCTCTGGTATGTCGGTTAGAGATACAGCAAAAGATTTCATAGGAAGCCAAAGGGCAGATTTGGATTGAAGGGATTAACTTGATTCTATCTAAGCATTTCACTGGAAGTTGTGTTAAAATTTAAATAAAATTTTCCTTAATTTCAAGACCCTTTGAAGTCATGTTAAGAGAGTGTCAGATGTATACAGAAACCCCCTGTTTTTTGTTCTGGTTTGCAATCCATTTGGCATCTTGCAGAAATTACCCAATCTCTATAGATTTCTAGGCAGCCTCTGCATATCTCTATACAGTAGGTTATATGACAGTGTTTCAATTTTAATTTCTAGAGATATAAGGGAAGATATAATAGATGGCAAAATGTTTTGGCAGATGGAGTCAGAATGTCAAGGCAATTGCTCCCAAGGCAGGATTTCGGTGCACATCTGAATTTCACAGACTCTCTCCTCCTAACCCCACCCAGGAAATCTCCTGCCATTCATGTGCACAAGGTGTCAGAAGAACTCATGTTCTCTCTCCTCAAAAAATCATTTTTGAGCCGGGTGTGGTGGCGCACGCCTGTAATCCCAGCGGCATGGGAGGCTGAGGCAGGAGGATCGCAAGTCCGAGACCAGGGGCAGTTTGCATAACTTAGTGAGACCCTATCTCAAAAAGTAAAAAAAAAACTGGGCTGGGGGTGCAGTTCAGTGGTCCAGCACTTGCAAAGCAGGCAGGTGCCAAGGCCCTGGGTTCAACCCCCAGTACCGCAAAAAAAAAAAAAAAAAAAAAATCATTTTTAATGTCCTGGCATTGGTAGGTTCCACCTAGTCTAAATGCTAAATGGAAGCCAGCTGCATCACTTTTCTTGTTTGTTCCCACCTTCTCCAGGCACCTTTTAAAAATGAACAAGAGCAGCTCTGATTTGGAAAAAGTGAGCCACGGCTCTGCAGAGAGCCTCAGCCCGTCCTTCAGGGGTGTCCATGTCAGCTTCTCCACCGGCTCCACAGACAGTCTGGCCTCGGACTCCAGGACCTGCAGTGATGGAGGTAACATACTGGACCTTGGTGGACAGGCTTAGATTTTCCTGGGTTTGCAAGCCAGGCTGGGGTTGATGCCAGGATTTGGAATGGCTGAGCCAGGCTTGCTTTCTGGGTCCTGCTTTCTCCATGGCGTAGACCTTACTGAGGAGCAGATGAAGTTCATTTCCTCATGAGTACATGACAAGCCTCCTCCTGCATATTGTCCACTCTAATTACAAGTGCATTGGTGCACCAACCGAGTGGGAGGAGGTCACAGTGGAAGGCGTGTTGATGTCCTGGGTAACAAGCTGTCTATGTATAGGTCTGCTTTCCACCCTGGGGATTAGTTAGTTCTAAGGGGATCAGGACACACCAACCACCAGCTCTTGATCTCTATGTCTCTCTCTTTGTCTCATTTGCATGCACACATATGTATGCACACAGACACACACTTACTTGGACACAGCAGGTATTTACGTAAATGTTTGTTAATGAAAGCAAGGAAGCTTCCTCAGGTCTCCATCCATCCCACATTCTGGATTACTCTTCAAAGCATAATGCATGGGTACTTCTGGATTAAGCATATTCCTATAAGGGAACTGCTGACTTTCTATACTTGTGGCCTGGCTAGATAGAATTTAAAACTTCTCCCCTATTCCACCCATTTTGTATGTGTGTGTGTGTCTTCTGTGCTTCTCTGAGTCCTTCCTTAGCATATTAGATTTAGACATGTGCTAACATGCCTTTTTTTCTCATTTCTATAGGCATTCCTTCTCAGTAGGCAGTTTTGGAGTAGAGGGCCCCATTGTAAGTTTATTGTCAGCAACATTTTCTATCTAAAAGACGGGTACTGGCTAAGACAAAATCATGTGCTATTATGGTGTGTTCTGATGGTAAACCTCTGATAGCACTCACTTAAAAACAGGAAATATTTCAGTCTTGATTTAGAAGAAATGTAGCAAGAAGGACTTTCTTTCTTGGCAGATTTTTCCGGACTCCTATCTTCTTCCTTTTCCCATCCTATTGTGCAAAAGATTAGGGGAGGCTGACTGTGCCCTGGAAGGCTGGGTTTCTGAACCATCTGCCCCCATGCTGGTCAGTCCTGTTCCACGTTCTCGAGGCTCATGACCAGTTCTGAGAGGGTGACCTACAGAGGACCCCACTGCCAGCCACCAGCCAGCTGGTATTGATGAGAATGGGACTTCATTGCTTCGCCACTTCACTTCTCAGCAAATCATGTCTTTTCTCGGGGATCCTAAGGACTTGCTAGGAAAGAGAAGATTAAAACACAGGACACCTGGGTGGATGGGCTAAGCTAAGAAGTTGGGCTGCCCAGAAGATGAGGACTTAAAAAAGCTTCCTGATGAGGGAGACTTAGTGAGTGTGAGGGAGGGTTCAGGGAAGGCCTTTTGAGAAGATGAGACGTCAGGTCCTGTCTGCGTTGTGGTTGGAATTGCAGAGGTGCAGGCTGGGGAACAGAGGGCTTTTCAGGTTACAGAAACAGCCCACAGGAGCCAAAGGCAGAGGGGAGCAATGAGCATTGGGAACGCTGACATGCCTGATGTCTCACTGTGGATGCAGGCGAGGGGAAACAGGACCTGAGGTTGGTGGGGTGCAGGGGCTGGATGGCACATGGCTTTCAGCACCAATCTATGGACATAGGACATAGGTTTGTGAGGACAAAGGTGACACCTAATTTGAAATTTTCTCAGGTAGGTTTCTGAATAATACAAATTAAAGTGAATATATTTTCATGGCTATTTCTTGATCACAAGTCCGTGGAAAAACACCTCAGAATTTGAATTCCTATATCAATAAGAGCCTGCAGTGGTAGCCCTGTGGCATCCGATCCCGTCAGATCTCAGAAGCTAAGCAGGGTCAGGCCTGGTTAGTACCTGGATGGGAGACCACCTGGGAACGCTAGAAGCTGTAGGCTTGGGGGAAGGACCTGGCAACCCCCTCCCAAAAATCAATCTGCCATTGCAAACCCTATGAACAGCAGAGAAGCACTGACAATAGTGTTTCCCCTGTTGTACAGAGGGTCGCTATGAGTCGGATACCGTCTCGACGGCACCTAACAACAACATATCAATAAGAAGTTGTGTGTCTTGCCAGTAGACTGACCTTTAGCAGCCAACTGTTTCTGTCTTCTGCTCCCTCACATGGCTCTGATGGAACCAGGTTTTGAAACTGTCAAGAGACCAAAGATATTCCTTCCCCATCCCACTTCTTTTTAACATCTAATCCACTCCCGAAGCAACCCCAAAACAATCAGCCAATGAAAACCCTGTGAGGGTCAATGACACCTAACAACAAAACATTAATCTGGAAAAAATACAGAGCCCCTGGTCATTTAATATGAGAAATCCTTGGTACCTTTAACCAAGGCAGCTTGCTTTAGGTCTGTTACTAAACACTTATCTTTCAGTCCCATGGATCCTTACTTACTTTTATCTTACAGGGGACATACCCATCTTGACTTTTGTTACTATTAGACATGTACTACTGCAGCGGAGGTTGGATCGGAATAGAAGCAGAGTCCACTCAAACAGAAGTTCTTTGAAACTAAAATGCAGTATCTATTTCTCTGATCATATATATAAAGTCAAAAGATACCATTAAACTATAGAGTTTTGTCAGTAAGAACTCACTGATAAAAATCATGCATTTTATTGACTTTTTGCATACATAGTATAGCCTGGCCTGCATGCATTCAACATATCATTTGAGAGCATACCATAACAGTAGTATGTGTAAATTTCTTGGAAATTTATCAAGTTTAGTAGTTGAAATTAGTGATCTGCTATTTGGATTTTGTGGCTAAATAAAAGGTTTTAGGTTTTATAAGAAAAATAATTAAAATCTATGACTTCGCTACATTTTTAAGACAGAAATTTTTCTATGTTTTATGATAGCAGAATGTCATTTTTGAATCGCTGTTAATTTCACCTCTTTTTACTTGTATCAGATTTCATATCCCTCCTAGTACATCTGTTACTGAACTTGTCCATGGGGGTAGTTTGGTAGAACAGTTAGTTCAGTCAGTGGGAGGAAAAATGCATCTAAGCAGTTGTTTGGTTTGTGCTTGGTTCCAGAGGAACAGACTGCTTGTGTCAGGACAGGTCTGTGAAAAGGTTATCTGTGGTGACTAGATGGATGGGTGTGAGAGAGAAATGATCATCAGAAGATGTAGCTTTAAGTTGTTGGGTGCCACTGAATCAAATTTGACTCACGGTAATGCTATGTACAATAGGATAAAACACGACCCAACACTGCCATGCACGTGATCTTTTAATGTTTGAGCCCCTTGTTGCAGACACTATATTTCTACTCATTTTGAGTCATGCTACATCAGCAAAAGGAGGTCCCAGGGACTTTACTCCATTCCTGCCATTAAGGTTGAC
The DNA here is from genome assembly GCA_007922755.1 of Pedetes capensis. NCBI lineage: Eukaryota > Metazoa > Chordata > Mammalia > Rodentia > Pedetidae > Pedetes > Pedetes capensis. The sequence goes on along the minus strand of VMDO01009184.1, from coordinate 62,295 downwards.
TCTACCTTGAGAAGGCAACTCTACCCCAGTCATTTCTTGAATGCCTTCCAGCCTGAGGGGCTCATTTTCTGGCACTATATTTGATAGTGCTTCTCTGCTGTTCATAGGGTTTTCAATGGCTAATTGTTTTAGAAGTGGGCTTCCCGGTCCTTCTCCCTAGTCTGTCTTAGTCTGGAAGCTCAGCTGAAACCTGTCCACCATAGATGGCCCTGCTGGTATCTAAAATACCAGTGGCATAACTTTCAATGTCACAGCAACACACAAGCTCCCACAGCATGACAAACTGACAGACATGTAGAGGGTGGCTTTAAGTGGCTACTTTTAAATATAAAACCTGTTGGAGTTTAGCTTAGTTGGTAGAGTGCTGCTCTGTGCTCTCTGAGGCCCTGGGTTTGATCCGCAGCTCCACAAAAATGGGAGAAGGACGTAGCAACCTGCTCCTGAAACAATCAGCTATGGAAAACCCTATGAATAGCAGAGAAGCACTGACAGTGCCGAGTATGGCCAAACCTGACTCAATGGAACCTAAGAACAACAACATTGTTGTTTATAATAAGATCTTTTCCCTCTTCCATTTAATATAACATTAAAATTCAGTAAAGTGGTTTGGTGAACATCTATGGATGCCAGGAGATGAGGAGATTGTTGTTGTTAGGTGCCATCGAGTCGGTATCCGACTCATAGAGACCCTCTGTACAACAGAGGAAACACTATTGTCAGTGCTTCTCTGCTGTGCATAGGGTTTTCAATGGCAGGTTGATTTTTTTGGGAGGGGATTGCCAGGTCCTTCTCCCAGAGAGGAGATTAGAGCTCTCTATTTAACAGAAGCCATTGGCACTAGCAGTAGAGAAGAAAGAGGTCAAACTGTACAGTGAATCAGTGAAAACTCACAGGAACATATGTGAGAACCAAGACAGTGTGGCTTTCTTCTTTTTATAGCTAGCAAACCAGAGCCAACTAAGGTAATTAAATATCCTGGCAGCAGTCAGATTTTTAAAACATATATATTAATTCGATCAGTCATTGAATAGTCATTTGTCTATTCATTTAGTAGATAGATACAAATGATGTGCTCAGTACAATTCTAGATATTAAAGATCCAGCAGTGGAAAGAAGTGCCCAGTCCCCTTTTTCATGGGTCAAGTAGTTAGTGCATCAGATAGCTGTAAATGTCCCGGAGAGAGATCAAGACAAGAAGAGGATGAGGAGGGTTGGAAAGGGTTGGAAGTGCCTGTCAAGGGGAGAGACAGGAAGTCCTCAACATCAGACCTCAGTCAAACCTTCACCAAGCACCTGCTCCCCCTCTCAGGCTGTCACCTATGACTCTGTAGGAAGAAATATATATTTTTAAAAGGTCCTGAAAAGACATCTCAAACTATATACTAAATTCCCTGTATTTCTGACTATTAAACAGGCTTGTTAATGCACTTGATCCTAAAATCTACTTCATTTTTTAAAATTGCTGCATATTTTTCCATTGTATGAGTAGGGTCTCACTAAGTTATGTAGGCTGCTTCTGGCCTCAAACCTGCGATCCTCCTGTCTGGGATTATAGGCATGAGCCACTGTGCCCAGCATTGAACTAACTTTCAACTATCTTGGAAGAAAACCCTTAATGATTATAATAAGAGATTGAAAGATCACAGTTCCAGAACCACGGTTGGAGCACATATAGCATAAAGGGCTTTTAGAGCCTATTTTCCAAACTGAGAACTATCTCTCTTGTTTTGCACATAAATCACAATCTCCCCTTGATTATTGTTTCCTGGGATGATTATGCAGTCTGGAGAGATTTCTCACAAATGCCACATTTTCCATCCAGTTGTAAAGTGCTAATAATGTGCTTCCAGTTTCAGACGACATTTATCTTCTTGAAAAAGCAAAGCATTCTTTTAAAAGGAATGCTTCCCCCTGCCCCCAACATAATGTTGAGCCTGTTCTGAGTTTGGAACCAAACAAGAGGAAAAACTTACATGTGAAGCTGGGCTGCCCCCTCTGCCCCCACCCTTCATGTCCCCTGTTGGAGTTTGGCAAAAGCCTGCATGAATGCCACTTCTTGTGTGACATTGATGAGGTGCCTACACAGGGCTGTCATTTCCTCACCTCTAATATGAGGGTATTGAACTAGACCATGGGACACAGGCAAGGTGTTCTCCATTTGCTTTGTTTCTAATGCCTTGCACTTAGTAGGTGCTCAAGAAACAGTGACTGAAGAATGGACAGATCTATATAGCCATTTGCAGCTATACAATCTGTTGTCTTCATGAAAAAACCGATCCATAGAGTACTCCCAAGTTTTTCACCCAAATAGTCCAATTCACTTTTCCATTACTCAAAGTTGGAGAGGAATCAAACACAAAAGCAAAGAGCTTAGGGGAAGCTTAGTGGGTCTCTACCTTTTGCCTCTGTGTCTGCTCTGGCCCAGCTGCTGTCCGATCACAGAGCCATGCCCAGAGGAGCTAAACAGTGCTCATGCATATGGCTCAAAACAGGACTGACCACTTCCTCTGTGAGCCTGGCTCATTTGGCTGTAGAAACAATGAAAGTGCCTATTAAAACCCAGCAAGAAGAGAGGCCTCTATCATAAGGTAAACCTCAGAGTGCCACGTTTGAACTTTGGCCCCACATTTCTGCATAGGGGCTAACCTGTTTTTCCCAACCATTGGAATCCTGATGTCTCTTTTGCTTTCTAAATATAAGGACTCCAAACTAGTATATCTTCTCCACAGCCTTTTCAGAATCTCACCCAATACGCCATATATGGTGGGTGGTTTCTCACAATAGATACTTTCTCTTCTCAGAAGCATGCTCACTGAAGGGATACTAGGTGATCTCTCTGGCGGCGTACTTCCTTTATGAGCAGAATTGAAAACTGGAAGGGAAACTTAAGAACTGATATTTGGAGCCCTCTGGCCCAATTTATATGCAAAATTATTTAAAAATCTACTAATGATGTAATTGTGATGTAGGCATAGGTCCCCCCAAAATTTCTCACCCCTTTGTCACCCCTTAATTGTAAGGCAGAATTTGGAGATAATGACCTAACACCAGCATAAAACCAGGATGTGGTTGAATTAGTTTCATGTCCCATTGGATCTGAGTCCCTTTGGCTGTTGGCCAAAATTGTTCAGGATTTTTCTAGGCAGATTGTCCAGAACCAAAGGCTGGCCTGTGAATTTTGCAACTGTTTTGGATGTCAGGGCATATTTATGCCGGTTCATTTTTCCTTATTTCTTAGTTCTGTGAGTTTGGTATCCAACGATCATTCCATGTTCGTGGACTAATCAGAAGAGGCACTGTCTAAGAAACCTCCCCCATCACACACTCATTCACAGAAGGGAAAGTTACACAAACCTTATTGGCAAAATGGGTACTTTACACATACAACATTACACGTAAAACATTTACAAAAAAACATTTCTTTATAAAGAAAAGAAATGTGGCAGCTGCTGCAAATAGTAAGAATCTAGGGGCTGTGTTGTCTAAGGCCATGTGTATGAAGAGGTAGCTCCCCAAGTAAGAGTCAAGGACATGACATTCAGTGCACTCTGACTCCAGAGGAGACAGCTACTGCTCATCCCATGGTGGAGAAATCAGTTTCATCTAGAAAGGCCACATGTTAGCATCTATGCCAAAGTAGCCCTGACAATATTAACACCTCAGAAGTTACAGGACCAGAGTGCCTTCTCCCCACTTGTCCTTCCATCCCTAGAGAACGTTAAGGATCCAGAAGTTCAGATGAATGAATCAGGGTGGAAAGGTCACAGAAGCAGACAAAAAAATATATAAAACTCAGCAGGGCCTGGAGGTACACACCTGTAATCCAAGTGACTCAGGAAGTGGAGGCAGGAGGATTGCAAGTTTGAGGCCAGAGGCAGCCTGTGTAACTTAGCAAGATCCTGTCTCAAGATAAAAAATAAAAAATAGGCAGTGTGGGGGGCACAGCACAGGGGTAGAGAGCTTGCACACTAAGCATACATGAGACCCTGGGTTCAAACCCCCAGTACTGCAAATAAATAAAGAAATATATACATACATACATATATAAATAAATAAATAAAATAAAATATAAAACTTGTTATGTGTGTATGTAATGCACACTTTTATGTGTAAAGTACACATTTTGCCAATAAGGTTTGTGTAACTTTTCCTTCTGCTGAGTGTGTGATAGGGTGCCCTCTTCTGATTAGTCCATGAACACGGAATGATTGTTGGGTACTGAACTCACAGAACTAAGAAATAAAGAAAAATTAACTGGCCCACAGGTGACTAATCCTTGGAGCCACCTCTCCCTCCTAATACCTAATACCTCTTGCCAGATTTACCCAAGTAGTTATGAGACTCTGATATGATCACAGTTGCTGCCCAGGCCGGGCACTGTGGCCCAGCTATCATCCCAGCTACCTGGGAACCTGGCATGCCTATAATCCCAGCCCTGGAGGCTCTGGTGGCAGGATCGCAGGTTTGAGGCTAGAGGCAGCCTGCACAACTTAGAGACACTACCTCAAAATTTTAAAACCTTAAAAAGGGGCTATAGGTGTGGCTCAGTGGTGGAAAGCTTGCCTAGCATGGACGAGGCCCTGGGTTCCATTCCCAGTACTGCAAACAAAGAACAAAAACGTTGTGCACCAACTCAGTTCCTACAGGAAGGCACAGTACTACCTAGGCTAAAGGACATAATCCCTTCGTCTCAGCTGTCTGAGCAAGGTTTCTGTGCTAGGCCCTACCCTGAGGTCCATAGCAGACCTCTTGATTCTCTTTGATGATCTAGGGAATAAGAAAATGTGATTAATTTTTTTTTTTTTTCAAAGACTCCCTTGGTGCTTGCAGGTTGGAAAGTTTACCTGTGGCTAGCCATGGGAGCTAGAGATAAAAGGTGGAACTATGGAAGCGAGATAACCATCGGCCTAGAGGTATTTTATTTCAGGGGCAGCTTTCAGACAAAGTGCATGTTCAGAGAGGTTGAACGGCTGAAATTATAGACTATTAGTGCTGGAAGGGGACTTTACAATGATGCAATCCGGTCATTTTTTAAATGAGGAAGCTCACCTTGTTAAGGCTGTCGGCTAGTTAAGGTTTCATTCTGCTCTTTGTCCTCCAGTCCTGGTGGAAGCCCAAACGGGCATGCTGGAGGCATCTGGAGGGCTGATGTTAAAGACAAGGAGGACAAAAGCAATAACAACAGAGAAATCAGAACAAACCTTAGGGTGGCCAAGACACTGATTTGTTAGCTACTCCCTGGCAGGCTGGCCTGAGGTCAAGAAAGGCTTTCTGACCCCAGGGAGGCCGCCCCTGGCCCTAGAGGCACTGCTTTAACCACTGATCAGGCATTCAGATCCACTCCACTCCCAGGCTGCACTCCAGCCCCTGCCGTGGTGATAGTGATTGACACTTGGCCTGCATTAGTTTCTGCTGCCTAGAAGGCAGAGGAGTTGGGAAATGGATGTGTCTTCACCACTCACCCACCGGCCCTCTTGCTCAAGCTTTCTGGGATCGGAGACCTCCACAGGGAGGTGTCTTATGGCTGGCTTCTTTAGCCTAGGAGCTTGAAAGTGAGCCTCCCTTCCCAGCCTCTTCTGCTGGAAGGAGGAGGGAGAAGAAGTAAATTGCCTGCCTCAGCCTTTGCCTGTCTATATGGCTGGCGGAGCCCTTGGGAGCAGAGGAGGTTTCCCAGGGAGGGCAGGACAAGCAACCCATGAACTCCAGGTCTCAAAGCCTGTGGAGGCCAGCAGCCAGCAGGGTCTCATGGCCCTCTGCTCTGGCCAGCAGCTTCTTGAACACTGTCTGTTCTGACGACGAGGGGAAGCTCCTGGGCGTGTAAAGCTGCCTCTACTGCTTGATTTATTATTGACCTGAGCCCTCCCGGAAGGGACATAAATCACTGGTACAGCCTTGAAGGTGGGAGCCCTGCCTGCCATTAGAAAAGCAGGGCGAGGTGGGAAAGATGAAGGACCACTAAGATCTCCATGAACCACTGGGAAGCAAGAGTGACTGCTGCTGCAGACCAGAAGTGGTGAAGGCAGCGTGCTCTCTCCGGGGTCTGCTGAGGCCAGTGGAGCTAGGGCAGGTGTGGTTGTGGGGCCTCACTGCCTGGCTTTGCTACATGGAGCTTCTCTTTGTAGGAATTCGGGTTCCCAGCTCCTGTGGTCACCGGGCTCCATGCACCAGCTTTGTCTGCCTATGAGCTGTGGTCTGGTGACTGCACTGGGCAGGAGGCGCCTGCTGTCACACACTGATCCTGCCCCACCAGTGAGCCTGGGGCAGCAATGTCAGCACCCAACCTGCCCAGGGCAAAGTGAGCCCAGAGGCTGTAGTCATCTGTCATGCTCCTTAGGGGGTGTCTTCCCACAGGGGCATGAGAAGGAAGGAGACCCAGCCTCCAGCTGAGGAGCCTGATGCCAGCGTTTGCGCCTCCTTCAGGGGCCTCTTCTGCCCCTATTTGGGTTGGAGAAAGGAAAGACTCAGTGAGGGCACAGAGGGGATTATACAGGAAGAGCTCTAGGAAGGTCATGGGCAGTGCCCGGCACTGTGGCTCATGCCTGTAATCCCAGCACCTCAGGAGGCTGAGGTAGGAGGATCTCTAGTTCAAGACCAGAGGCAGCCTGTGTAACTTAGTGAGATCCTGCTTGGGATGCAGCTCAGTGGCAGAGCACTTGCCTAACAGCCTCGGGTACTGCAAAAAGAAAAAAGAGAAGTAAGTCATGGGCTTCCTTTGGGGCTCCTACCCCTTGTCTTTGGCCTTTACATTTGTTGTACGTTTTTCGTTCTGGTCTCACTGCTGAGACTAGAGAGGCACAGGGAGGTGGTACCTGCTCTGCTTTTCAGGTTATTTAGCACAGTAGACTAAATTATGGATACATGCAATAAAGACCCGTTGCCTAGAATCCTAGACCCATTTTTTTAACCTGTTAAGTAATAGGATGCATTTTACAACATATAAATATGGTTAATGTCTCTTTCATGCCCCATAAGCTGTTATTAAAATAATGGAGGCATCTTGAAGGCAGTTCTTAGAATGAAGGCGATTAATATTATTTCACCTGGCCTTTTCTTTTCTCCAATTGTCCATGTCTCTTTTCTCTATGTATTTTTAATTTAAACTGTTCTTTCGTTACGAAATCTCCATTTCATACGTGGATTCAAAGAACATGGATCAGCCTTTACTTTTGTGTAAACCGGCCCTCCATCTCAACTTCTGTGGGCTGCCTAGACAAGTAATCTGGATGTCCCCAAGTTCTGTGGAAACCGGTGACACTGATAGAACCTTCCCCCAATCAGCTTTAGTATCCATGTGCCCCATCTTGGGAATCCGGGGGCCTTGGAAGGACTGGCTTTCACTGAAGTCTGCTTCTTCACTTATAAAATCACATCCCCCTGCCTTCTAAAATGTCTGTGAACCTTCCTTGCCCCTAGGCTAGCAAGGTGTTTGTAGAAACTTAAAGAATTGCACACTAAAAGGAGGATTTTACTCTAGGTAAATTATACCCTTTATAAACCTGACTTTTAAAAAAAATGCATTCAAACCATACATGCTTATGTTGGTGATTGCTGTTGCAGCACTGTTTGCAAAATATTAGAAACAACCTGAATGTCCATCATGAAGGGACAAAATTATGAGTCTTGCATACAATGATGTATTAGTATAGTTGTTTACAAGAATTAGCTAGATCTGTGCACTTGATATGAACTCTTCAAGATGCAAAAGAAAAGCAATATTACAAACAGTGGGCACCGTTTGCTCTCCTTCATGGAAATGTGTGTGTAAGTGTACATGTATGAGTGCATGCACATTTGTTTGAATTGTTGGAGCAATGCCTGAGAAACTGCTAGTAGTGGTGTCCTCTGGGGAGAGAGACTTAGATGCTAAGAGGGACAAAGTAAAAGGAAGACTTTAATTGTCAGTATATACTTTTTTGAATTTTGTCCATTGTACACATATCACCCATCCAAGAAATAGGAAAAAAGTAGAATAAGATGAATTGTTTTGACCAGAAGGATTAAAAATAAGCCTGAGTGGTCTTGGTCTCTAGGTTGCAGGACCCAGGCCTGAGTGACGTTGCCCTGATAGTTTCTGCTGCTCTTTTTCAGGCCCCTCCTACGAGCCAACCCATTCACCTACCATCAGTAGAAAGCAGCTCTTTGCTCCGGTCCCATTTCCTTCAGGCTCCACTGAGGACGTGTCCCCCACTGGCCCTGCACAGCCTCCTCCTCTCCCCCAGAAAAAGATAGTGAGCCGGGCAGCTTCTTCGCCAGATGGCGTCTTCTGGACACAAGGCTCCCCCAAGCCACGGACAGCAAGCCCCAAGCTGAACCTAAGCCACTCAGAAACCAACGTCTGTGTCCACGATGACCCTCCCTTTAGCTATTCCTTGAGCCCTGGGAGCCGCCACCACCATGTCTTCTCTTCTTCTGAGCCTCTGGAGAAAGCTTTCAAAGGCAATGGCCACTGGGTCCCCTCCCCAGGGCTGGCGGGCAGCAAGAGTGCCTGTGGGAGCCCCAGCCTCCAGTGCAAAGTGACTGCCTCCGCCTCGTCCTCCCAGCTGAGCGTGTCCAGCCAGGCCTCCTCCAGCAGCACCCAGCTTCAGCTGCACAGCCTCCTCAGCAGCATCAGCAGCAAGGAGGGCACCTATGCCAAGCTGGGGGGCCTCTACACGCAGTCCCTGGCCCGCCTCGTGGCCAAGTGTGAGGACCTCTTTCTGGGCAGCCAGAAGAAGGAGCTCCACTTCAACGAGAATAACTGGTCCCTCTTCAAGCTGACTTGCAACAAGCCCTGTTGTGACTCGGGGGATGCCATTTATTACTGTGCCACCTGCTCAGAGGACCCCGGCAGCACCTTTGCTGTGAAAGTAGGTACCCCTCCCTTCCTTCCATTCTGCAGCATGACTTTCCTGGCTTTCAGAGGCGGCTTGGTTTCTAAGCTTCATGGCAGGATGAGAATTGCAGTATGAGTGTAACATGAATTCTGTGCTTTCGGGAATGACCCCAGGTGATGTAGTTGGAGTAGCAAAACAGCTGTCTTTTAATACAACAGAGAGTTCATTCATTTGTTCAGCAGGTTTTACTGAATGTCTACTCTATGCCAGGTAATTTGCAAAGTTCTGAACATAAGATTCTTGATGGATCTTATACTCTAGTAAGGGATACTAACAATTCAGATACTGTTCTTCAGGTGTTAGCACTAGAAGGAACATTAGACCTGGCATCATCTTGAACGTGATCATGTGTGATAACATTTATTGAGCATTTACTATACAATTAGACTCTTGGCTGGGTGTGTTAACTGTGTTACCTGTTGTCATAATAGTAATTTTGTGGGGTAGGTAGGTTTTACAGATGGGGAATCTGAGGTTAAAAGTGATTAAGTGATTTGCCCACATCTAGTTAGGAGTTGAAATGGATTGGAATCCTGTTTTCTCTGTTTCCAAAGCTTAATGCTATGATCACATCATTTAAGAAAAGAGATATTCAGGCCTGGCATGGTGGTACGCACCTGTAATCCTAGTGATTCCAGTGACTGAAGAGGCTGAGCCAGGAAGATTGCAGGTTCGGGGCCAGAGACCCTGTCTCAAAATAAAAAATAATGAAGGGGTTTGGGGTGCAGCTCAGTGGGAGAGCACTTGCCTAGCATGCATGAGACCCTAGGTTCAACCTCTAGTACTGCAAAAATAAAAATAAATAAAAACAAAGAATAAAGAAAGAAAATAGGATGGTACTGAGTCCAGTAAAGCTGCTTCTCAACTTAGGATAGGGTTATGGCCCAATATACCCATTGTAGGTTGAACATAAGGGAAGTTGAAAAGGCACTGAACCTAAACCTGCCAAGTGTCCCTGCTCAGCAGCACAGCACACTGTGGTCTCCACTGTTTCCCCACAAGACTGTGTGGCCCACTGGGCTCTAAGAGAGTGTTGTCCTTCATAGTGCCAGTGCAGGAAAAGATCAAAATTTCAAACTTGAAGTACAGTGCCTACTGCATGTGTGTCGCTTCTCCTCCATTGTAAAGTAGAAAAGGCATTCATCAAGCCATCTTAAGTCAGGAACCCTCCGTAGAGAGGACAAGGTAATTGGCCCTTGAACCGAACAAGAAGAATTAAATGCCTCGGGCTATCATGTTGGCCCAGAGCCTGGTTTGGGGGCTCCTTGAAAGCAGAGGGAATGGAGGTTTGTTTCAGAAGTTCTTCCTTTTCACTCCCCCCAGTGAGTCTGAGAAGGTGATCTGTGAATCGTCCTTGGCTTCCACCATGAACCTGTGCTGTGCTCATGAGCATCGAACTTCACACCTTGTCTCCTGGCAGTGACCCTGGGAATCTCATTCAATCTTAAGGAACAGATGTCTTCTCCAATTGAAGGAAAATGTCCAGTGGAAGAGACATAATTTGCTCTTGCCCCTGAGACAGAAAATGATGGTACTCCACAGTCAGAGGGCTGGGCCTCGCGGAATCCGAGCCTCTCAGCAAAGGGTCTTTAAAAAAAAAATCCATGATTGCACTGTGCAGCTTGGATTCTAGGCTCTCATATAATAACGTAGAATTATTCATATTCTCCAATACACAATACAAAGAAATTTCCCTTTCCTGGAGGATTTTAAAGACAAGTATTGCTCCTTATTTCATTATAACTCTAAGCCATAAGTAAACTGAAAAACAAGAGACAAGACTTGGTCTCCAAAGAAGAGAGTCCTAGGGGCTTCCTTATTGACATTGCTGGAAACATAGTAGCCCAAGGATTATCTCTGTACCATGTGAAAGAGGAAGTTTGGAGAACAGCATCAAATACTCAGGGTATAGTAATCTTGGAAGGAGATCACCAGGGAGGACAATATCAGTTTGCAAATGTTGCCAGTGGTGTAATGGGGCTGGCTGGGGTGGGGTGGAATTTGTGAGCATCATTTCGCATGTGCAGCTGTTCCCCGTCATTAGTGTTCCAGTCTAGACAGAATATAGTCATCTGGGAGCCCACACGAGGGGGAGCAGGGCTCCTTCGCAGCCAGCCCTCCGCCACCCCTGATAGTCCCTGAGCTCATTTTATCTGTGCATGTTAAGCAGGGAACCAGCCCTGAAGTCAGACACAGCTTTGCTGCAGAGTCCTGGTGAACAATAGCAGGCTCACACCTGCTTGCTCCTGATGCTGGATCCGCCAGTCAGTCATGAGCTCAGTGACCTACAGCAGGGAGAGAAAGCCAGCTCTTATAGCCCAACTCCATGAATACGTGGCAAGAAAGAAAGGAAAAAAGTCATTAGTTATGTGCATTTTCAAAGCCATTTCATTTCTCAGCCATCTAAAACTCCAGTTTGTAATTAGGGACCTGTGCTAAGCCTGTGGGCTTTTTTTTTTTTTTTTTTAGCAGACGTGACTTAGCCTAAATTTTCAACTGTGAATGAGGCCTTGGCTCCAAAGTTTAAACTGAGAGTTGGGTCTGCAAAAAATTTGATATTTGAGCTCGGCCAAAGGTCTGTGCAAAGTCGTAGAGCCAAAACCGAGGACAGGGAGGGGGGAGATGGGGATGGAGAGAAGGCTGCCCCTCTCTCCACCCCCACCCTGCACCCAGCACTTTAGAATGATCTCACAGACTCCTGCACAGGGCTCCCTGGGCTGGTTAGCTGGCTCCCAGTGCAGCTTTCTGCAGTGGATGGGGTGGTGAAGCTGTGGGCCCTGCTCACTGATTTTGAAATGTAGCCAACCCCATTGCCATTTACTCTGCTCATTCATTTACGTCTCTGTACAAAATGTCAGCAGCTCAACTGGAGCTCTGGGCCCCAGTGTTTGCCTGGCCCAGGCTTTTCATACCCTGGAGGACAGTGCCTTGGAAACACTTCCCAGCCCCTCACAGCTGCTCTCTCAGGCTTACACAGCCTCTGCAAGCCAGCCCTGGATGGCTCAGCACCACCACGTGGCTGGAGCCAAAATGGCAAGAGCGGTCACCATAGCAACCTTTTGCACTGAGTGCTCACCATGGGCCAGACCTGGTGCCAGAAGCCATACCTGCATCTTTTTATCTAATCCTCCCAACAGCACCCCTCAGGAACAATTACTGCCCCAGTTAAACCACACAGAAAACAGACTGAGATAAAGGCCATCGATCCTCATTATTCATCAATTCCTATTTGCAAAATCATCTACCCACTAAAATTTATTTGTAGCCATCGAATCAATACTTGGAGCACTTTCCAGTCCTTTGTGGACATGCCCAGGGCAGGGGAAAACACAAGTCACCTAGTGTGCATGTTTTCAGTTGCAGAGGGATAAGGAAATGCCTGGTATCTTGTTTGTGCTCTCAGAGGCAAGAGTCCTTTGTATAGTGTACGTGCACTACCTGGTATTTATTTTATAGTGTTTATTTTTTCACATTTTTGTGTTTTTTGTTTGAGTTTATTATTTAAAATGGTCCCTAAGAACAGTCCTGAAGTGTTTTTAGTGTTTGTGAGTACAGAAAGACTATGCAGAGCTTATAGAGAAAACATGGGTTAGAGTGTGTTAGCTATGAGGTCAGTGTTCAGTGTTGACTACAATATGTTGACTGTGAGTCCACCATCAACCATATGTACTAAATAAGATGTCTGTAAACAGAAACATGCATACATAAAGCAAAGTTACAAAGCGATCAGTTGGTGAAAACATTGTGACCAGACATTTACAGAAACCTCACCCTATGTTTCCCCTAGGAGCACTGGTTCAGTGTTTGCAGCTACTTAATGGAACATTACTATTAAATAACAAGAATCTCCTGTGGCTTGCCAGAGATTACAGTGTTGATATTTAATCCCCAGTCTTTTATTATTCTAAAGCCTATACTTTTGACCTGTAGAACATTTTGCACTGCTCTAGTCTTGGGTAGGGGCTGGGATTTAGCTCAGTCAGTAAAGTGCTGCTCTGCAGTCTCTGAGGTCCGGGGTTCAATTCCCAACACCACCAAAATGGGAGAAGGATGTGGCAATCCACTCGCAAGGCAATCCCAAACAATCAGCCATTGAAAACCCTGTGAGGGCTTCTATGAGTCAGACACGACTCCACGGCACCTAACAACAACAAGTCTTGGGTAAATAATTTAACCTCTTAAAACCTTAGTTTCCTCCTCTGTTAGACCATCTACCACTTTGAGTTGAGTGAGATTTAATGAGGCATTGCATGAAAGCTGCACAGTTGGCACAGTGCCTCACTCGTGTAAGAGTCCAGCAGTGTTTTCTGCAAGTGAGGTCACAATCATGTTCTTCTACCTGTCTACAGATGGCATGACCAACAATGGTTGGCCAGTCTCCGAGTATTTATATGCAGGATATTTTTTGAGGATCCTTTCCCCTAAATTTCCTTTAGTCTTCCAGAAGACTACCATTTCAAAACTGAGTCCAGCTGCATGGTCTGGAATGAAAAAGAGCCTGAAACAACACCCTTTAGGCATGTATTACAAAATCATCTTTGTTAATGTAATAGGGAGCAATATCTGGGGGAAATATACTTCCCTTTTATTTCTACTCTGTTTCTATGATAGAGAGATTACTAAATTAATGTGTTATCCACTCCCTCCCCGCAGTTAGCTTTAAAAAACTTTCCTCAGAGGTGGAACTCCTTGATGCCAGGTTTCATGCTGAAAGATTTGTATAGCTAGCTGCAATACAAATAAATTGCTATGGAAAGATACCCCCAACAGAACTTCTGAGAACATCAGCTGAAAGCATTGTGGCGCTTCCTAAACATGCTATAATCATTCTCTGGCAGCAGTCTGAAGGAAGGCTTATTTGGACATCCGTTATCCATTGGTATTTTTTCTTCAGTAGATGGGAGATGCCTTTTTTTCTCCATGTTACACACTGGATTTTGCCTCTATAAAGCACAAGGGACCTTTCACAGTCTCCCTGGGAGAGAGAGAGAGAGAGAGAGAGAGAGAGAGAGAGAGGCCATTGACTATCTTCAGTCCCTTCCAGTGTAATTATAGGGAAATTGAGGTCTGACAGGGCAGTTAGAGTTGACTTAATACTCTCCAGTTGAACGGCAGCTAGATGAAGATTCACCTTGTGCAGGTGGCTGGCTCTGTCATCAGTACCAGTGGAAGAAGACATGGAGGGGACAGTTGTGTAGATTCTCCAGGCACCCTTCCAACAGAGATTATCCATCCATCTTATGTATTCCTACCTTCAGTTTATTCCTACTTTCAGTTCAGAGGATGCCCTTGGGTCCTGTGGGCTCCCTGTTCCCTGGAAAGCTTACTGTTTTCTTCCAGCTGCCATGACTCACCCTTGGAGGAAAGCAGGCAGCTTCTACACCACAGCTCCATGGGTGTCCATCTTGCAAGTCATACCAAAGAGTTGTTGTCAGGTGCCATCAAGTTTGTGCCTGACCCATAGTGATCCCATGTACAACAGATGAAACAGTATCATTAGTGCTTCTCTGCTATTCCTTGGGTTTTCAATGGCTGATTGTTTTTTGGGAGTGGGTTGCCGGGTCCTTCTCCCAAGCCTACAGCACCTGGTGTTCCCAGGTGGTCTCCCATCCAGGCCCAACCCTACCTAGCTTCCGAGATCTGACAGGATTGAACACCAAAGTCGTATGGCTGCAGGCTGTACCAGAGAGCAGGCATTACATATTTACCTGGCTCTTGAAACTGGGGCAATCTAAGAGAACGTGGCCATGTCCTAAAGGTTTAGAACCTACATCTGTCCTGTCCCTGAAATTCCCCATGAAGGAAGTGTCCCAGCAGTGAAGCACATTTGCTGTCACAGAGCCCCTGGTTCAAGTGAAAGGACTGAGGAGTGAGACTGATTCTTATGGAAACTCTGGCTTTGTGAGAACTTGTCCAGCATATGCTGTGGACACCAGGTTGTCTTCATACCATACCACAGTGTCACACTGCTTATTGCTCTGTGGGGGCCCTACTCTCGCTGGGTCATGCAGTCATTTTATGTTTAACTTTTAAAAAATTGCCAAATTGTGTTCAAAAGTAGCTGCTCCATTTTATGTTCCCACCAACAATGTACGAGGGTTCCCATTCTTCTATAGCCTCATAGGCACTTCTTAGTGCCTGTCTTTTATTATGGCCATTCTAATGGGTGGGAACTGGTATCTCTTTGTGGTCTTGATTTGTGTTTCCTTAATAAATGAAAAGTAATAGGTGACATGTAACCAAATGATGTTGAGCATTTTCTCATTTGCTAATGGCCACTTAAATATCCTTTGGTGAGTGGCTTATTCCTGTCTTTTGCCCGTTGTTTGACTGTTGCTCATCTTGGTATTATTGAGTTTTAAGAAGTTTTTTGTAAATTCTAGATACAACTCATTTATCATGCATGTGTTTGGCAAATACTTTGTCCCAGTCTGTTGTCTTTCAAATTTCTTAAGCATAGAAGTTTTGAATTATGATGTAAAGTTTATGAATTTTATGTGGTTTTGAGTTATGAAGTGAAGTTTATGAATTGTTTTCTTTTTTGGACCATGGTTTTGGTCCAATATCTAAGAAATCATTGCCCTACTCAAAGTCTCAAAGATTCTCTTTGATGTTTTTTCCACAATGTTTTTTTTCTAAAATGTGTAGCTCTTACCTTTAATCTCTGTGTGATCCCCTTTGAGTTAATCTTATGTATGGTGTGAGGTAAGACATTGTTTACCTTTTTGCAAGTGGATACCAAATGCCCCAACATCCGGTGAACAAACCATGGATCTCACTCTTGACCCCACTTTTCCTTGTCTCCACAGATCTGCAAAACCCTTGAGCCCAAAACAGCCTCATACTGCAGCCCCTCTGTGCCCGTGCATTTCAACATCCAGCAGGACTGTGGCCACTTTGTCGCCTCAGTGCCCTCCAGCATGCTCACCTCCCCTGACGCATCCAAGGACCTTCCGCTTGCCCCACCCTCACATGCCCCTGCCCAGGAGCAGGACTGCGTGGTGGTCATCACCCGCGAGGTGCCCCACCAGACGGCCTCTGACTTTGTGCGCGACTCAGCTGCCAGCCATCGTGCTGAGCCAGAGGCTTACGAGCGCCGGGTGTGCTTTCTGCTTCTGCAGCTCTGCAATGGGCTGGAACACCTGAAGGAGCACGGGGTCATCCATCGGGACCTGTGCCTGGAGAACCTGCTGCTGGTGCACTGCAGCCCCCAGGGCTCCCCTGGGCCCTCCCCAGTCACCCACGCCCCTTTGCCCTCCACCGCTCCACCAGCTAGTGTCCCTGCTAGCTCCCCCGCGGCCCCCACCTGTCAGGGAGGGCCTGGTGAAAAGCAGTTGCCCAGGCTTATCATCAGCAACTTCCTGAAGGCCAAGCAGAAGCCAGGTGGCACTGCCAACCTGCAGCAGAAGAAGAGCCAGGCTCGGCTGGCCCCCGAGATTGTGTCTGCCTCCCAATACCGCAAGTTCGATGAGTTCCAGACGGGCATCCTCATTTATGAGCTGCTCCACCAGCCCAACCCGTTCGAGGTGCGGGCCCAGCTGTGGGAGCAGGACTACCGGCGGGAGGATCTGCCCCCGCTGCCCACCCTGTCCCTCTACTCCCCCGGCCTGCAGCACTTAGCCCACCTGCTGCTCGAGGCCGACCCCATCAAGCGCATCTGCATAGGCGAGGCCAAGCGGGTGCTGCAGTGTCTGCTGTGGGGGCCCCGGCGCGAGCTGGTGGAGCAGCCCGGCCCCTCCGAGGAGGTGCTGGGCAGCACGCTGCACAACTGGATCGACATGAAGCGGGCGCTGATGATGATGAAGTTTGCGGAGAAGGCGGTGGACCGCAGGCGGGGCGTGGAGCTGGAGGATTGGCTTTGCTGCCAGTACCTGGCCTCGGCGGAGCCCGGAGCCCTCTTACAGTCACTGAAGCTCCTGCAGCTGCTGTGAGGAAGCCCCCAGCCCTGCACTTCTGCTGCCTTCCTCCAACCCTGCCTCCATGCCCTTGCCTTGCTTTGCAAACATCCGGGCCTCCTGGGAAATGGTACAAATGACTGTCTACTTGGATGTAATATATATAAATATATATAATATATAAATATGAAAGACTGAGGGTGCCATTGTCCGCTCTAGCCTTCTCTCCTGACACCCCCTCCCCTCCTTCTCTCTTGTAATTGTGTACATTTCTAGCTCTGCAAGTCCTGAGGACACTTCCGCCTTCTTGCCAAATTGTTATTGAAAAACAATAAAAAACCAAAAACTTCCCGTTAAAAAAAAAAAAAAAACATAAAAAACAAAGCAAAAAATCCCTTTTGGTTAGGTCACAAGCAAAGCCCTTTTATCCCCAAGCATGTGAGTGCACTGATTCCCTTCGTGGATAAAATTGGTTTTAAGCCTCTGCCCCAGTAGCCACCCTCTCCAAATGCCTTTGGTCTTGGACTTTTCATGTGTAGAGCATCAGCCAACTGAGGTCCAAGCATGTTGATGCCACTTACTTGTCAGTTTCTCTTTCCACGTAGTAGCCTCCTAAGAAGAATCCAGACACAGCAGGTGAGATCCCAGTGGTTTGGAATTCAACTCCACTGCTCCAACCCCATCTCTAATTTGCTAAAGCTGGTCACCATTTGTATCATTCAAAGGACTGACTGAAAACAGTCCACGCGGAAGGTTCAGAAGAAATGACCTTCACAGGGGACCACTTACAAAGGGTTAAGAGATCCAACAAAGGGTGATTCACAAAATCGAGATCCAAAACGGTAAACCGCAGGGGGTTTCACTGAGGTCTCTGCAGCCAGAGGTGGAAGGGTGGGGAGGATTTCCTCTTCTATCTTCCTGATAGGCCCCTGCCATCACCAGACTTGGGCCAATGGAATGCCAAACACCAAGGGAACCTAGGGGCTTCGGGCTGCAGGATCTGGCTCCCTGGGCAGGGAGAAGGTGGAGGATTAGTGGGATGCTGGGTAGCACACAGCCAGCTGTTCCTGATGTGCCCTGTAGCACCAGTGCAGGAATGGAGCTTCCAGCCAATGCTCCCTCTATTCTAGGCTCCCACAGGGCTCCTTTGCTAAGAACTCATTTAACACATTTATCAGTACCTGCTATCTGCTGAGGCCAATATTTGTACCCTTGCCTCTATTTTATTTATTTTATTTTACATCTTTATTTTTTGCAGTGCTAGAGGAAGTTGAACCCAGGACTTTGCTCATACTAGGCAATCATTCTACCACTGAGCTGCATCCCAGCCCCTTTTTAATTTTTTATTTATTTTTATTTATTTTTATTTTGAGATAGGGTCTGAACAAATTGCCCACGCTGCCTCTGGCCTCAAGCTCATCATCCTCCTGCCTCAGCCTGTTGAGTCGCTGGAATTACAGGTGTGCACCATGACATCCTTGGGAGAAGGACATGGCAATGAACTCCTGAGGCAATCTCAAAATAATCAGCCACTGAAAACCCTATGAGGGTCTCTATGAGTCGGCCACAACTCGATAGCACCTCACAATAACCATGGCATACAGCAGTTTCCACGCCTTCAAAAATGCACAGAATTAGGAGGCAGCAGCCATTTCCTCCTGGAAACTAGACACGCACATAAATGACTTATTTGAAGGAAAATAGCCCCAAGTTCCTTGTATTTCTACCTAAAGGCTAATCTTCCACTACTGAACTAATTAATTTCTAAGACCTTGTTAATGACTATGCATGCTATAAAGCATGCAAAGATCTTAATAGATGTCCCAGAAATCTGGGAATGTGGTTAGCAACCAGTGTGGCTGGGGAACTCTCCCAGGTTCCCTCCTGCATATTAATTTCACTCATTTTGCAAGCTTTACCTTCCTGCCTCTGACTTCATGTAAACATATCCATATTTCTATGCATCTGTGGTGAACAGGGCACCTGGGGGCACATTTGTAATTTCAAGGGTTACCTGAGCTTTGCGCCAAGAGCTGGCTCAAACCAGCTCCGCACTATGCATGTAGACGTCTTCGACCACAGAAATTGTAATTCTCTGTAGGATCTGTCTATTTTGGACAGCATTATTTTGTCAGTTGTTTGTTCCTGGAAATTTTCCAGGCAAACCCTTTGCCGATGATTTGCATCTTTTGGTTTCTTGTCCTTGCTTGCTTCAAATAAATAAACAATGGAGAGGGAGGAATCCACCATTCTGCCAGGGGAATGCAGTACCATTTGGAAACACATGTCTCAGGAGGCATAAATTTAATCCTTGGATTAATTGTACCTTTTTAATATGCCACCTACCTCAGGAAAAAAGTGGGGGATTGTGCAAACAGTGTAAAGAACTAAAATGATGCAAAAAGCAAAGGAGGTAAAGAAGAAAGCATACCAATAAATTTTGATTGAGAAATAGAGCAATTAAACTTACTTTTGAACTGCCCACCGACCTAGACAAAAGGAAACAACTGGTTGCAGAATTCTGTTTTGGATAATTTTAGGGAACCATTCATGAGGAGGAACAAACTTTGCCCAATGGTTGGTTTTCAAGGAAATTCGTCAAGGAATCTTTGGAGACAGTGAATAAAAGACTCCAGCATTAAAAAAAAAAAAATTGTTCAAAAGTAGAGTAATTTCTTATATCCACCATTGGCAAAATCCAAGCTTAGTTCCAGCAAAGGGGTTTTCTGGAGTAATTGCCATTCATTCATCCTCATGGGTTGGCCTTTGCCAGACATGGTAAGTCATGTGGCAACAAGTATTAGGTTGGGGACTTTTTGTCACACTAAATTCAGAAGATCAATAAACTGGTCCTTTGTTGACTCAGAAACTCAAAATATACCTGGAGTGCACAGCTTTCTCTAACAGCAAGCTCCAGCATTAAACAGATTACATTCAGAAATGACAGTTTTGTGTTGTAGGACTGAGGGTCAGAAATAATCAGAGAACTTTCTATAAGGACAGTCACACAGCATCTGGCTATTTAATACAGTGCTAGGACCAAGGGTGTAGCTCAGTGGCAGAGGTTGTGCTTAACCTGCAGAGGGCCCTTGGTCCAATCCTCAGCACCACCATCCCTGCTCTCCCAAAAAGCAATACATAAAGTGAATTAAAGATTTTTAAACGTACTTCTGTTATTTGTTAGGTCCCCTCCCCTTTTTGCTTGGCTTTATCCCCAACTACTGGTATTTAAATCTATCTCCAAGTGTTTTTCTCTCCAGCTCTCACCCCATATCCTTTCCACATATGGAAGTTTGTTGTTAAAGGGCCTTTCCCATTATCATGCCAAGATGTGGAATCTTTTTTTTTTCCTCCTAAATTCTTTCCTGTAGGACTTATGAAGCCTCACATCTAAATTGTTGATATCCTTGCCAGAAGCAAGATAGGCATTTCAGGGATTGTTTATTTGTCGTAACACATGGCTCAGCTCTGAAAAGACCAGGCTCTGGGGAGCTGTAGTTGCCACTTTATATAACACTTACTGGTTTTCAAGCCCTTAGGGATAGAGAAAACTCTTTTGTAATATACACATGCACACAAATCATTGTGAAGATTTTGAAGCGGGAAGACACAGGTTACTTCAATGAGTTCTCTGAAATTTGCTCTTTAAATACATAGCCAGTAAGTGAGCCAGCCCTTTCTCCCTCTGCAGAATACCTAAGGATCTTTGAAGAGCTAAAGATAAGCACACTAAATCTCACTAAAAGTAGATTTGTAATGTAAATCCACTTGCTGTTTTTAATAGAAGGTGATACGAATGGAATTGATTTATTAGAAACCAAAATTTAACCCAGCTAATACCTTTGCTAAAAATAAAAATTAAAAAATAAGCAAGAAGAAAGTGTTAGGGGCAAGTACCATGAAAAGAAAGTCTTGACAAATCACTGTCTTTCTCTTTTCCAGTGATAATTAATACAGGTAAAGGGGTAGCCAGTGTGCAAGAGATGTACCATGAAGAACTCTTGTGCCCTAGAAAAAGGTTAGGGGGTAGCCTGATGCTTTTCAGGGGCCAAAGAAATGAGTCCAAATTAACCTAAAAATGCTATTGCCAATTCACGAGAAGTTACAGTTGGGAAAGAACCTCAATGGTCAATTTGGTTTCTTTTCTTTTCTTTTTTTTTTTTTTTTTTTTACTTTTTGAGACAGGGTCTCGCTAAATTACGCAGACTGCCTCTGGTCTCGAACTTGCGATCCTCCTTCCTCCGCCTTCTGAGCCGCAGGGATTACAGGCATGCAGCACCGCGCCCCGGGCGGGTCAGTTTGGTTTCTTAACAGATCTTGTCTTGTCTTCCTGCTCTGGATCTTTCCTCCCAGGACATCACTATATACATTCCAACTTTATGGAATGGGAGAGGCAAAGTTACATTGACTGAGGATTTTTCTGCACACTCCAGGCTCTCTTGAACTGTCCCAATGGAGATTTGAACATGGATGTTGATCACATATTCTAAATGCTAGAGTCAAATCTTCCCAGCTCCTTTACCAGATGTGATTGCACCTATTGCCTAAAAAACACTGTACTAGCCCCTGAATGTGCTTCAACTGTCCAGACTTTTATGCACCATCACAGACTTAAAGGTTATTCTTTGTTTCCTCCCTGATTTATCAGGAATGATGGGGCATGGAGATAGGTAGAGGAAATCAACTGTAGTGGTCCAAGGAGAGACAGGAAGGCAAAGAATGAGAACGCAAGATTCAGAGATAAACCACCTGCTTCATCATGTGCCTAGACCCAGCTCTGATGCCATCTTATAGCCCAAAGGCCATTTGCGTCTGTCAGTCCTTTAGTGGGACCACACACACACTTACACGTCTATTCTCTTCTCAAAGATCTCCAGGGATGAGGAAGCTATGCTTCTTTCCTCTTTCCTAGATTGCAAAGGGGCTGGAATTTAGCTCAGTTGGTAGAGCAATGCTCTGCAGTCTCTGAGGTCTCAAGTTCAATTCCCAGCACCACAGAAATGGGAGAAGGACGTGGCAACCCACTCCCAAGGCAATCCTGAAACAATCAGCCATTGAAAACCTTATAAGGGTCGCCATGAGTCGGATCCAACTCAATGGCACCTAACAACAACAAACAACAAGAAAACAATGCCTGCAGCCATACCACTGTGGCATCAGATCCCCTCAGATCTCAGAAGCTAAGCAGAGTTGGGCCTGGTTAGTACCTGGATGGGAGACCGCCTGGGAACACCAGGTGCTGTAGGCTTTCAAGAAGGACCTGGCAACCCACCCCTAAAAAATATCAGCTGTTGAAAACCCTATGAATAACAGAGAATAGTGTTTCGCCTGTTGTACTTAGGGTCACTATGAGTCGGATACTGACTCGATGGCACCTAACAACAACAAGATTGCAAAGAGTTCAATTTCAAGAGCTGATAGCAAATTCCATAAAGGTCAGAAGACTAAGAGTTGTTCTCCTTCCCTATCTGGGGAAGGGAAGGAGAAAGGTTGTGCTAGGGAATCGAACCCAGCACACACTCTTTCAGTGAGCGACCCACCAACACAGAGCTATGCCACTCTTTTTATGTTCTTTACTGATCATTCCTACCACCACAAAGACATAGACAAGTCTCGGTTTTCCTAAAGGACTAATAAGATTTCCTCTTCCCTCCCCCTCAGCTTGTTGATTTTTATCTATTTTGAGTTTACAAAATATAAATGGCACCGAGAAGTCAAAGCTATTCAAAAAGGGAAACGCAGAACAGCACCACTCCCCCAAGCCTTTCACCCCACTCCTCCCTTCCTTCCCTTTCTCCCACGAAGCCCCTATAGTAGGCAAAGTGGCCAGTTTGGGCTTTATATTTCCTGTGTTTAATTTGCACAAAGGAGCAGACACAAGTACAGCCAACCCCCACATCTGTGGCTTCTGTATCTGTGGATTCAACTAACCAAGGATTAAGATTATTCAGAAAAAAAAAAAAAAAAAAAAAAAAAAAAAAAAAAAAAAAAAAAAAAAAAAAAAAAAAAAAAAAAAAAAAAAAAAAAAAAAAAAAAAAGCCTCCATACTAAGCATGGACAGACTTTTCAGCTGTCATTATTCCCTAGATGTACAGGGTAACAACTATGACCATCTACATTGTGCTTGGTATTATAAGTAGTCTAGAGATGACTTCAGGGACACAGGAGTATTGAATAGGTTATAAGAGGGATTTGAGTATCCAGATATTTTGGTGTCTGCAGGGGGGTTCTGGGATGAGTCCCCCACAGATATTGTGTGACCTGTGTGTATTTCTCCTTTCTTACTTGTACCCACTTAGCACACTAAACATGTAAGAACACTTAGCTTTTCTCACTCAGCAGTGCCTCAACAGAAACAGTCTTCAAAGAAAGGAAATGACTCCATCTGTCCCTTAAATCAGAGACCAACAAGATTTACTCATGCTTGCTAGACGGTAAAGTATCCTTTGCCCTGCTTCAACAACACTAGCCCACCAAATCTTTAACTATCCCTTACTGGTATTGCCCCTTGGCTTAGGTCTTAGGACAACCTATTTTATTACCCTTGGGAGGTACAGACTCTTTTTCTTCCTGTATGGAAACCTTGAGGCTTGCCTCAAACCACAGTTGGCATTAGCAGTGAATCCCTAAATTCACCAATAAAATTCATTCCTCTTCCCTTGCTAATGCCTGGAGTGATTCTACCATTTGCACTTAAACCTCACTTCCTCCTTCATAAATTTGGCCTTGTCCTTTTGCTGCAAATCCAACCTGGTAACCATGGCCAGTTCTCATTGGAAACACTGCAGGGCGATCTTCTAGCATGGCATTTAAGGAAGAACAAGGTAGTGTAACTTTGTATCCTGACTTCCTGGCGACTCCAATGTGGTCATATCTTTCCATGACTGTAGAGAGCTGCACTGTAAGCCACAAAGACTCCACTCACGAAAATCGCAGATGGAACTTGGAGTTAACTCTTAAACAAAGCGGCCCAGTGCTGTTGGTCTTGGCTGAGTCAGCCATGAGTCATGTGCTGTTTCAAGCACCTGATTGAACATGGAGAGAATGAGGGAGAGTTGGCTGGGTGTGGGCCAGTGGAATGGTTCCCTGTGGAGACAAGCAGAGGGGAGGGCAGGGTGGGACCTGTGCTCCTGGCAGACAGCACACACCAGGAAGGGCACAGAGCAGTGTCTGCTCCGCTACTGCACACTGCACCCCTGCAGCTGGAGTTGGCAGCCTAGTCCCAGCTATGAATCACAAGTTTGATACCAGCCCCCATCCTGCCTGTTGACAGGCCAGGCCTGGGCCAGCTGCTGGGCCCTGGCTTATCACCCAACAGCCCCTTTTGTTTCAAGTCTGAAAAGACAACAGCCCCTGGGAGCCAGCATGGGAATGAAGAAAACCATAGGCATCGTTAAGTGGGGATGGCAGCCATTTATGTGCTTTGGGGAGGATAACCATTTCTAAAGGACACCCTGCTCACAATCCCTCCTGTAAAAGGGCTTTTCACCAGGGAGCAGGCCAAGGGAGCTGTTCTGCTGGTATGGGGGGCAGGGATTATCACATTCCAGGGGACAGGCCCTGTGAGGTCTGGAATTTCTCCTTTGTGGCAATTCTCAAGTTACCATGAAGGGAAAGAAAGGATGTAGGAGAGGGGACACTTAATATTCCTGGAGTGATGTGGTCGAGAGTGTGCGGCAAGCCTGGAGAAAGAGCGGCTGCAGCCTGGCTCTGTGCGGTGTCTGTGTGTCTGTAAATGGACACCACTTGGTATACGGACAGAAATTGGCATGACACCAGGTTGGTCGTTTGTGTAGCTTTTTCTCGCATACCCTCTCGGTCTGCACACCAAGAAAGGAATTCATTAATACCGGCGACCTATCATTCATAGCCTCCCTGGGCTGCACAAACAGAAGGCTTTAGTTTGTCTGATGAAAATATTGTAAAACTATGAATGACCCAATAAAAGTCTCTTTGTTTACCTTGCTCCTCTGTTCCAAAAGACTTAAAGTCCTTGTATTTTAAATATTATTTTACCTCATAACATTTCTCTGGTACATGGGAAAATGTAGACAGGTAAGCTACATTTTCAAAGAAAATTAAGGCCTAGAAAAGTAAATTGATGAAGGGTAAGCTCCAAACTACAGTCTAGGCCACATGCCTTCTGTTCTCTGCTGAGCACCACTGTACCCTGTGGGACCAAATGTTCCTGGGGACCCATTAGTGTCTTAGCAGTCCTTCAACACTCAGCTCAAATCATACCCGGCTCCTAAAAGCCAATGTCCCTTTGTTACTGGAATTTTAGGGCAAAGCCTCAGCTCTGGGAATCCCAGCCAATGAGATGAGGCTCAGCCACCTGTCCCCAACATGCCAATTAAAGAGAGGAGTAATGGTGAGAAGCAGAGAGAGGAGTTTTCATCAATGTACACAAACAAATAAAGAGGTCCAGTGACCCAAGTGTGTCTTCAGGAAACTGACTTGAGCTTTAGGTTTAAATAGACGAAGATTTGGGGCGGGGGACAAGAGGAACGTGCCATTAAGCAGTCCAGGCCAGGGGGTTGTCTGGTTGACCATTAGCTCGGGTCTGGTTCTGCCAGGTGGTCCCAAGAAATTCTCATTGTCATCACTTACAGGGAGCAATCTGACTTCCAAAAGATGATGACTCCTGCTCCAGGGTGCAGCCTCAGCATCACAAATAATTACTTGTATTTGGAGGGGTGGTCTGTCCCTCAAGGCTCACCATTGCTTGGGAATATTTTTGGTCCCTTATAACAGAGAGGCTGAACAATCAGCCCTGTTGTTCCTGGAATCCAAGGTGACTGCAGGAAGAGGTGACTCAAGAAATGTTAAGAGGCGAAAGTAGAGCCCAAGAGGAACAAAATGGAGTTAATTAGGCCTCTAGCCCACGGCCTTCTTCACTTTTAGTTACTTTGTAGGTGCAAGGAGGAGTCAAATCTTTTTAGTAAAAGCAATTTCTAAGTGTCTGTCCTATTTTTCTCCTTGACTCTTACTTTTGGATCATTCTTGACCTGGGAGGCAGCGTGCGCTCTCTCCCTCTCTCTCTCTCTCTCTCTCTCTCTTTCTAATGTACAAGTTTATTCCTTCTCATTAAGTAGACTGTAAGCCACTTGAGCCTGCAGCCGCCTTGTGGCATCAGACCCCACCAGATCTCAGAAGCTAAGCAGGGTTGGGCCTGGTTAGTACTTGGATGGGAGACCACCTGGAAACACCAGATGCTGCAGGCTTGGGAGAAGGACCCAGCAACCCACTCCCAAAAATCAATCCACCATTGAAAACTATGAACAGCAGAGAAGCATTGACAATAGTTTTTCATCTGTTGTATGTAGGGTTGCTATGAGTCGGACACTGAATCGACGGCACCTAACAACAACAACAAGAAGCCACTTGATAGTAGTGATCATGTCCTAATCTTGCTGAATAAATGTGTTGGTACCATTTATGATGATGTATGGTTTACAGTCGATGACTATGACAGCTGCTTACGGAAAATTGTGCCTCCCACACCACGCAGGGTTTCAGAATTACCAAAGCACTTCCCATGCCACGTGTACCACAGCCCTCGAAGGTTGTACAGTGTCCCCCATTAGAGCAAGACAATGAGCCTCAGAGAGACTGACTTGCCAGAGAGTCCTTGTGACTGGTAAGTAAGGTCTTCTATATTCAGGCCCAAGGTTCTCTCAACCACAGCACAGCATCGCTATTGTTTTTGAATAACAGGACCTGGAGATCAGCAAGGCTTCTGTCCTTTACATTAGATCTGGTCTTTGATTCTTCCTGTCTTGAGTGCCTAAGGCTCCATTGTCAACATCAAAAGTTAGGTTCAAATGAACATTTGCTCTCTTCTTAGGCATGCCTTGTACATGCTTACTGCCTCTCTGAAATGGGTTGTGATGACATGAGCAGAGTAACGGATCTGCCCAATTTTTACTAGAACCATTTCAAAGAAATTACCATTAAATGCAGTTCCAGATGGATGATGTCCCCTCTGGTGTCCCAGAGGAAGAGCATTCTCTCTTGGATCCCCTGTCCATCCAAGCCAGTCCTCTGTTAAGCTGCTCACTCTTGCTGTGCTGAGGCCTCATGGGGCCTTCTCAGGGGAGCTTCAAAGAGATGTATGAGGTGCTGCCCAGCTCAGCCCTGCCAGGCTCTGCTCCTGCCCCTCCCGGCAGCTAATCTGCATTAAACTGCATTGACTCTCCAGTCACCTTCCTGAAGTGCCTACGTCCATCGGACCTGTCAGTTGTGGTGTCCGACCCCAGGCAGGACAGGTGGACAGAGGAGCTGTGAGATTTCTTTGCCAGACTTCTGAAAAAACATCAACTTTCATTATCTACCACAGTGAGGCTTCCTGGGTAGAAAGGGAGAAAGTGTTTGTGAACTTCCCAAGCAACTTATTTTTCACTCTGTATTGTAAGACTTTTCTCCTGAAATCGGAGTGTTACTAAGAGACCAGGTCGCTGGACACTTCAGCTTGATGATAAGGCTGTGGCAATACTCCTGAATACAACTATCCCAATACAACTGACCCTCTTAAATGTAGCTCAGGATACAGGACTCAGTGCCAAAAGGCAAGCTGGACAGATGCAAATCACTTGAATGTTATCAGTAATTGTAAAAGAACAAAGAGCAAGAAAATTCTACTTAAATAGG
Source organism: Pedetes capensis (assembly GCA_007922755.1). NCBI lineage: Eukaryota > Metazoa > Chordata > Mammalia > Rodentia > Pedetidae > Pedetes > Pedetes capensis. The sequence continues at coordinate 34,877 of VMDO01009184.1, read as the reverse complement.
ATTATGGTCTCTGATTTTCCCCAAACTTGGATCTGCTTTAAAAGATATGCTTCCATTTCTTGGCAATAGCTCACAGTGCCTCTTTCTGAACTTCTTCCCACTGTTCTGTTTTTACAGCAGGAATTCAGTTTTCCAAAATAATTTCTCTGGCTTTCCAGGATAAAGGACCCATGAACGTATCCCAGTGTTCCTGACAGCTACGGTGGCCAGGTTCAGCTCTCAGGCTGGTTTCTCTTGCATTTCTGGTCTGAGGATTCTGTCAAAGCTAACTAAACCCCAAGCAGATTATTTCATCAGGTCTAATAAAGGCATGTCAGATCTCTGCCAGGAAGAATCTGGTTTCAGAAGTAACTTTGCTTTTAAAGTGCCAGAGTCATCACTTCTGCCCAGAGTCATGAAGATCGCATTGCAGGAAGTCCAAAGATGATAGCACAGCATCTTGGCAGACAAGTGTCTTCCTTCTCCCCCTTGCTTCCAAACAAATAGCTCTCTGGGGGAGTGATGTCTACATCAAAAGCTACTTGTCACTCAGTGGGGCTCCCAGACGGGGAAGTGTTTGTTTTGGCTCGGACTGACAGTTTTCTCTGCATCCGGAGTGGAGCTGGGAGCTGCAGCGGGTAGGTTTGCAGTTGCCATGCCTTCCAGGATCCTGTAGTCCAGAATGGTCAGAGGAAGAAAAGACAATGGGCCAACCTTTCCCAGGACGCTGGGAAGACCTGGCGATCTCCAGAAGTGTGCAATGGCTACTGGGAATGGCACAGGCATCCTCACACCTGGTCTTAGGCTTTCCATGAAGCTAGTTAGTAAGACCCAACCCTTGGTAAAACCTGAGAACTTGAGGGACTCCAAAGTCATATTTTTTTAGAAATGGCACTGCGGAGTTTTACTATGTAAATCTTACTATTTAACTGCTTCTTCCATCCAGAGGCCTCCTCAGGAAATTAGTCTGCCTCCAAAAGTTCATGAAAGATGTTACAAGCCAAAATCCTGGAGTAAGTCATGTTTTCTCTCTGTCAATTGCTGAGATCACTGTTTGATGTCCCCTGAGCCCTAAGCAATGTCCTCATTCACTGCTTTTTTGACTGACAGAAATGTATAGCATTGTTCAGCCACCAAGAGCTCTGATAACCTCAGAATATTTCCACAAGTAACTTGGACACCCAGGTAAGACTCTCACACTCAGTTCAGTACCACCTGTCCAGCATCCTTGGTAAGGAACAAGGTCACCTGTTCATCAGTCAATGGATGTTTGGATTTGGTGCTAATGAGTAGAACTGCTGCAAACATCTGTGTACAAGTGTTTGTATGGACATATGTTTTCATCTGTCTTTGACACACAGCTAGGACTGGAATTGCTGGGTTATGCACTACATTTTGAAAGTATGTTCATGTTGAGATTCATAGAAAGCAAATCCCGCTGCCCTCATTTAAAAGAAAAGGAAACTGAAGCCCAAGAGGGTGACTTGTCCATGGAGAGGCAGAGTGGTCTAGTACTGTCATTTCACTCTTAGTTCATTAGATTGGTAGATAGTATAATTGAAAGATGTTCAAATAGGCTAACTGGTTTGCCCAAAAGCACCTAAAAGATTTAGTCTAAGGGGGGAAAAAAGAGCTGTATTGGATTGCAAGATTTCTTCTCAAAGCCTGAGATAAAAGCTGGGAGCCTAATAGAATTTCTCTAGCTTTAGACTGGACTCAAGTGAGAAAATGAAGTGTTTCATAATGGTCAATTTCTACTTAACATTTGAGAGTCATCAGAAGGAGTTATATTTTAAAAGATAATCACAAAAAAAAAAAAAAAACAAGTTCAAGACAAGCTCTCCTTCTTCCTAGTCTTCCCTTTACCATTATGTATGTGTAATTAAACTGCATGGTTCCTTTCACTTTCTGTCAGGCAGGACAATTTATGTCTTCATTAGTAGCTTTCATTAAACAAGAGCTTTCTGCATGTCTTTATGATTTACTTCTCAGGTTTCTGTAGTACCTTTCCCTTGAGTGTTCAGGATGTCAACCACCAAGTTTTTAGGGTGCTCTTTTCTTTTAAATGGATCACTCACTAAATTTGATTTTTACAAGCAAATATATTATGCATAGGGATTATTTAGAAACAAACTAGATGTTGGAAAGAGATTTTACAAATGGAATATAGGACACAGTGTAGTACTACTATTCTCACACTGCAGAATGCAGAGACCCCACAGCCTCATTCCCATATTCATATTCCTGTCTCAGGGTAAACTCTCCTCTTCACCCCCTTCCATTCTCTGAGCATTGAAAGTTTCTTTTGGTTCTTTTGGAAGAGTGTCTCTTCTGTCACTAGGAGAAATAGGTAGAGGCAAGAATTCATGTTCAAAGTTCTCCCTTCCTTCTCCCTAAAACCTAGGTGGATCGTTAGGAGATGAAATGGAGCCTTTAAAGTTGGAGATGAAACATTCCTTAGCATCTTAAAGTTGGTCAAAATATCAGTAGGAATGGTTCCCAGTATAAGTGAAAAGAAAAGGCAACAAAGAAATTATCAGAGAGCCAGGCGCGGTGGCCCAAGCTTGTAATCCCAGCAACTAGGGAGGCAGAGGCAGGAGGATCACAAGTTCGAGACCAGAGGCAGTCTGTGTAATTTAGGGAGACTTGTCTCAAAAACTAAAAAAAAAAATGGGCTGGGGGTGCGCTCAGTGGTACAGCACTGCGAAGCATGCAAGTGCGAGGCTCTGGGCTCAATCCCTAGTACCACAAACAAACAAACAAACAAACAAACAAACAAATAAATAATCAGAGTCGGACACATATGGACTCTAGACATGAACGTTAATACGAACTATAATGGAGACATGACTTAAGGTGCAGGGCCAGAATGGAGGAGAAGGGAGGAGTAGGGAAGGGTCACAGAGATAGTGATATTAGAGATGAATTTTGAAGGATAATTAGAATTCTGCCATTTGGACAAGAATGGAAAAGACATTTTCTTTTTAACAGCTGTTTTGAGGTGTAAGTGATATATATAATAAAATGCATATATTTAAGTATAAACTTGATAAGTAAAAAATGTGATAAATTTTGACACATATATGTGTATCCATACATGCACTCATGAAATAATTGCTATAATCAAAACAGTGAACATATTCATCATTCAAAACTGTTTCCTGTGGCTCTCTGGAATCCCCCTCTTCTCCCTTGGTCGACCTATCCCCAGGATGCCACTGATATGCTTTCTTTCACTGTAATTTGTAATTCTCTAGAATTTGATATATATATATATATATATATATATATATATATATATATATATATATAATTGGTGATTATGTACCCTTTTTTTCTTTCATTCAGCATTAAACATTTTGAGAATGAAATGTGTTATCATATATGTCAGTAGCTTATTTCTTTTTATTGCGGAGTGACATTCCATTGTATGGATATACCACAGTTTGTGGTATATATTTTCTTTTTCTTTTTTTAACTTACACATAAAAACATAAAAAATTTACCTATTGTTGAGGTGTCATATGATGTTTGATACATGTATCACTTGTTCAATGTTCAAATCAGGCTCAAGATATTTATAAGTATCTCCTCAAACACTTACCAGTTCTTTATGGCAGAAACATTTAAAATCCTTTCTGCTAGCTTTTTGGAATAAATGTTTCATAATTGTTATCTATGGTAACAGTAATAGTAATATTCATCTTTTGATGAGTATCTGAGTTGCTTCCAGTTTGAGGTTACTATAAATGAAATTTCTAGGAGCAATCATGTACAAACCTTTGAATAGACACATGCTTTCTTTTCTTGTAGGGAAATACATAGGAATTGAACGACTCACTCTTAGTGTAGGTGTTAGTTTAGCTTTCTTCTTGTTTTTTTCTTAGGTGCCATTAAGTAAGATCCAATTCCTAGCAACAGAATGAAACACTATCCAACACTGTGCCATGCACACAATCTTTCTATGTTTGAGCCCATTGTTGTAGGCACTGTTTCTTCTCACTTTGAGTCATGCCTCATCGGCAAAAGGAGGTCCCAGAGGCTTTACTCCATTCACATCATTAAGGTCAATGCTATTTTGAGGAGGCAACTCTTCCCCAGTCATTTCTTGAATGCCTTACAGCCTGGGGGCCTCATTTTCCAGTACTGTGTTTGACAGCACTTCTCTGCTATTCATAGGGTTTTCAATGGCTAATTATTTTGGGAGTGGGCTGTGGGGTCCTTCTCCCTAGTCTGTCTTAACCTGCAAGCTCAGTTGAAACCTGTCCATCAATGGTGGCCCTGTTGGTATCTAAAATTTCAGTCACATGGTTTTCAGTGTCACAACAACCTGCAAGCCACCACAGCACAACAAGCTGACAGACATGTGGGGTTAACTTTCTAGAACTTTCTAAATACTTTTCCAAAATGGCTATACCAGGATTCATACTCACCTACAGCATATGAGAGCTCAAGTTTTTCTGTGTAAGTAGGCCTGGCCAATCTTTTTCATTTTAATTTTATACATCTGTACATGTGTTGGAGAGGGCAAACAAATTTTTGTACATTCCCTTGGAAGAGAACCATAGAATGGATATGGGCATTTAAAATCTCTTATTTCATATCCTGAATTGGTTTTTAAATATCATTCTGCACTTTTTTTCCTTTCTAACAAAGGCTTCATCTTGTTAGTCTTCACATCTTAAAATCCTCTTATTTCCTTTAGAATTTCTGTACTGAAAAGTTCCATGTACCATCCTTTAGTTGGGGCAGTGTATATGAAGAAGGGACTGTGTGGTTGTATTAGTTACTTTTCTCATCACTGTGATAAAATACCCGGAAACAACTTAAGGGAGGAAGGATTTATTTCAGCTCATAGTTTAAGAGGGTCCAGTCTGTGGTCACTTGGTCCCATGTGCTCGGGCAGGACATTATGATGGGGAAATCATGTGTTGGAGAGGGCTGTTCAGTACATGGCAAACAGAAACCAGAGGAAAAGGGAGGATACTGCCACTTGCCTGGCTTTCTCCTTTTCCCCATCTGATTCTCTCTGGACCCTTGGCCAAAGACACATCCAAAGGTGTGCCTCCCTAGCTTCCTAGGAGATTCTAAATCCAGTCAAGTTGATAATGAAGATTAACCATCACAGGAGTTGTCTCCTCCTCCTCCTCCTCCTTCTTCTTCCTCTTCCTTCTTCTTCTTCTTAGTGTGTGTGTGTGTGTTTGTGTGTGTGTTCTAGGACAAAGTCTTCCTATGCAGCCCATGTGGACCTCAAACATACTATATAGCCCAGACTAGCTTCAAATTCAGGATCTTCCTGCCTCGGCCTCCTAAGCACTAAGATTACAGGCAGGCACCATCAAGCCCTGTCCTGAAGTATCTTGATATTATCTTTGGTCTTCATTGTGGTCCCTTGCTCTTCCATGAATTTACCCAGGGTATGGGCTCCATCATACAAGGTAAGAAAGAGCTGGCAACACAGAGAGCCAGGAAAGGCAGACTGTGTGGCATGAGAAGATAGTGTCACAAGGATGTAGGGCTCATGTCCAGACCATGAGCTGGCTTTTTTCCCTGAATGTAGGACTTCACTGGAGCTCCTTCAAGCCTGATTCAAACTATAACTTTTGCTTTTGCTGTCTTTCAAGCACCAGTCAGTTATAATAATTTATGAATAAGCTTATTTTGTATAATCAGCCATCTATAATAATTTTGGAAAAATTCAGCCCAGTGGTTACATTAGAAGATAATCACTAATGTCTTTTCCAGTTTTATGGTTCTCCTCAGACTATTTCCATTAAAAAAAAAAAAAAAAAAAAAAACACGACTACCGCTTCTGTCTTCCCAGCAGTGAAGTTTCTGCACTTTCACAGATGTTAAAGGACTTTATTTGAATGCAATCCCATCATCTTACCTTAACACTTAGTTTGGGAATACAGGAATTTATTTTTCCTCTCAAGTTTTAACCTGTTACAATTCTTTGTCTGAGTGCCTGGCAGTACGTTGAATGTTGCCTCCTTAGACAATTGTCTCATCCCAACCTGTAAAGGAATTGGATGTGATGACTTGCTAGACAGTAGACAGACCCAGCTGAGGACTAAGCTCCAAGGGCAAGCTGCCCTTACCTTGGGTGTTCACCGTGGACTCTAAGCAGGGCTGTCTGATGCTGCTCCTCTACTTTGGTGGATGTAGGAGGTGTCCAAGCTGGCACTGCCTATGCTCGTAGGTGCTCCCAGGGCCTTGTCTTGGAGCAAATGGAGAGGTGCAGGCTGAACTGCTCACAACTGGGTGAAGACATTCCTGTAACTTACAGTAAAAATTACTTAAATATAAGAGTAATTAAGAGCCTCTTCCATCACCACTAGCAATTAGAGTCACTGAAGAGTCATCTCTATCCTGTTCTTTTTGTTACTATCATCCTGCTGAAATATCTATTGAAAGTCGTGTCTAAGCCATCGTGAAGCATGCCTGCAATCCAGCAACTTGGAAGGCTGAGGTAGGAGGATCATGAGTTTGAGCCCAGAGGCAGCCTGTATAACTTAGCAAGACTCTATCTCAAAATAATAATTTAAAAAGGGGCTGGAAGTGCAGTTCAGTGATGGAGCCCTTGCTTAACATGTGTGAGGCCCTGGGTTCAACCCCCCAGTACCACATAAAAATTAAAAATTAAAAAAAAATGTTGTGTCTACCTAAAGCTTTCCTCCAAGAGGGTAAGGCTGTCTCAAGATGGCCAAGCAGCTTACTTTAGCAGAGATTTTCCTGAAGTTTAACAACAGTTTACCCCTGACAATGAGCAGTCTACACTAGACACTGGTTCTTTCCTCTTTCCTCTTCTCTTATCCTTTTTCGCTTTCTCTTGGTTTCTACCTTCTACTAGTGGAAAGGCATTTTGGCTTATTAAATGATAATTCCCTCAGCCAAGGGAGTTTCCCACTGAGTCCTCAGCCCTGTTCAGGTGGCTGGCCCTCAGGGAAGCTGTGCATTTCCTCTCAAAGCCTGTCTACCTTGCAAGGCAAAGTTTCAAACCTAAAGTTCAAACCCAGCAGCTGGAGAGGAAGTGCACCCCACACATCTGGTCTTTCCTGGTCCTCCTGTGTCATAAACAGACTCCTGTAATTCTTTGGCCAGAATGATACTACTATGTAAGCACATATGTTCTGTCTGTATCCTTTTAGGTGCTAGACATAGAGAGCATTAATAGACATCTTTATTTAAAATAAGGAGGAAACAGGGGGACATCAAGGTTTGGTTCCATAAGGACTCAGAGGGCAAAGACCCACATTTTCAGCATCTGTTCAAAGTATCACCTGAATCAGTAGACCTCATTATATCCTTTGGACCAATCCAGCTCTTCCCTTGCCCCTCAGAGAGCTCCGTTTTCACATCTGGCTGGGAGTTTTAGTATGGATGGAACCATGAATGTAGCCAAGAGACACCCTCCTCCCACCCCTTACCATGGCTTCCCTTTGCCTTCCTGGGGCTCTTCCTGGCCTGGCTGAAGGTGGAGGTCCTTTAGTCACCTGCTTTCCCCAAACAGTAATCTGTGATTGAGAAAATGTCCCATTGTTCTGCAGAAGGTCCTGATGGTGGAACCGAGTTCCCTGGCCCTGCTCCGGCGAGCTCCCTTCCTGGCACAGGGATCACCTGGGTGAGGTTTAACTGTGGCCTGTAGCAGATCTCTGAGAAGACATCACTGCAGAGTTCCTGGGAAAACAGCCCTCTCGCAGACATAGCACTAGCCATGGTCCCAGACTGGTACCCAGAGGCCCTGTTGGCAGGCTGGGTAGTGGTGCCTGCTGAGGTCAGACAGATGGAATGTTCTGGGTACCATTCCCTCCCTTCTGGCCGCAGTCCAGGTGAGTGAGTCAGAGGCAGAAGAGCCCTGGGTAGATGTGAGAGTAAAACTGTGTCCCAGGGCCAAAGAAGGAGGAGCTTCATGGCCTTACCAGAGAGTAGATAAGTCCTGAGGGCCCAGGGCCCAGGGCCCAGGGTGGGGCCCAGCACAGCTTCCATCAGGGAGTCTGATGTATTCTCTGCTTCTAACAAACTCAACCTTTCTGCTGCTCCACAGATAGGGTTGAGCTTTCCAGGTCTCCATGGGAGTGAGTCAGTCCGAAGAAGGTCCTGGCCATTACCAGGAACCTGCGGGAGCAAAGGAGAATCTGTTCAGCTGCGGACAGGCTCAGCCGAATCCACACCTACTGATTGACTGAGCCAAAAAACAAATGGGAGGTCAGCCTTTGTGGCGCTTCCCGGCCAGGGCTCTCTCCCTCACAGCCTTGCTGAATCACCTGTGCTCAACAGAATGAACCACAACTAACAATAACAACAACAACAACAACAACAATAACAACAACAACCCACTGCCTCATGAACAGCACTGATACCGATTACTGATGTACTTGGGTCTCCAATGATGAGGCTCTGGCAGGTGGGAAAAGACTACAGCAGCTGTGATGGTAGGATATGGCCTTTGGCATTCCCTCCCAAAAAACCCAACCAGAATTGCCCTCTATTCACTTGGGTTCCATTTCCCTGGATTCAACCAACTTTGAGTGGAAAACATCTGAAAAAAATTGCATCTATACTGAACATGTACAGACCTTTTTATTGTCATCAGTAGCTTTTTTCTTGTCATTCTGCAAGCAATTCAGTGCAATCGCTGCTAAGAAAGTTTACATTGTATTTGGTATTATAAGTACACAGTGGAACCTCAGCACACTACTGCTCCATGCTGGAACGTGGTCATCCACCAATATTTCAAGAGAATTGTGGGTTGGTGCTTAACCACTTGCTCAGCACTTGACCACTGTGCTAAAACCTGTGTGAGACACCCCCCTTGTATAGGAGGTTTCCTGGTGAAACAAAGGAAAAGCATCACTTTGGGGCTCTATTTTAAGTAGTGAAGACCTGTCTCGTGCTGTGTTCACGATCTCATGATTTTTTTTTCCTTTTTACATATATACACATATGTATACTATAGGGTCATTTTGGAATGCAAGAAACTTTCTAGCACTAAAAGTAAAGGAAAGAAGAAAGCAGTAAGAATAAGAATTGAGTTTAAAAAAAGAACTGTTAAGTATGTGAGTGGCATCCATCTGTCAGAATTAGCCATTCAGCATGATGCCAGAATCAATAAACACATTTCAATTGTTTCTTATGGGAAAAAAATGCTTCCAGAACAGACTTTGGGCAAGTGCCAAGGACCACTGGTAATCTAGATGTGATTTAAACTTTGTGAATGCACACAGGTTTTGTGCAAACACTATCCATTTTATGTAAAGATTCCAAGGGACCACTTAGTTTCCACAGAGGTATCACAGGCTTTCCTGAGAGGGGTCTAGCACTTTGGACCTGGCCAGGTTGAGATCAGTGAGACCCCAAACTGGAGCTGGGTTGGTGGGTTGCTTAGAGCATGAGCTTGGTGTCCCTGTTCTGAAAGGCTTCAAAAGCCACAGCTGTGATTAGGCTTAACACGAAGGACAGTGCTCAGTAACAGAAAAGAAGCCACGGGCAGGTGGGGTTGTCAGTTGGTTTACCTTTAATGCAGCCTGTGTTTGACATTCTTAGACCCTGCTCCACTGTCAATGGCATGCGTGATTCTGAGAGATGTCAATGGCAGAGTTGGGAAAGTATGAATGGCAAGCAGTGAAGTTGACCTCAGTCATGGTCCAGCCAAAGGTGTTAGATGTACTATCCCCAGCCAGATCAGCTGGCAGATGTAGGTTCTCAGGAGGGAAGACACTGAATTCTTTCTTACAATTGCCTTCTCCCACTCTTATTTACATCTTGGGATGCTGCAGTCTCCTACTATGTTGGTCTTAAAAGAAGGCCAGTCCCTCATTCTTTTCCCATCAACTCTTGTCAATGTCTATTGTTTATCCTCCCTCTTTCATTCAATCTATGTGAATGACCACTGAAAGACTACCACGTGCAAAATTCTTTTGCTCCCATTTATAACAGGAGTACAAGGTTCCAGCTAGCAAAGGACTCACAACTGAATTAGAGAACTTACCCCATGTCATCCTGAGGACCTATGGTAACTTCAGTGCTGCTGGCAAAAGGGAAACATAGTGCGAACAAAGAATAGGGACCTATTGGTGAAATGAGGGAGGGAGGAGGCTTCGGAGGACACTTAGACCCAAGCTTAAAGCTGCAGTATGATTTTCCCCCAAAAAGGAAGTGATACTCAATCCAGGAAGGAGGAACAGATGCAAAGGCCCAGGATTTGAGAAGCATGTTGTATGCAGAGAACAATAGTGACTGTGCCAGAGCTCACTGAAGCCTGTGCAAGGTGAACATCACTAATCTGAAAACCTAAAATCCAAAAAATGCTCCATAATCTGAAAAGTTTGCACCTGACCTCATGTGACTAGTCAGTGAGGGGGGACTAAAACTATTGTATAAAATTACCTTCAGGCTATGTGTATGTGGTAAATGTTCTTAGTGGTAGAGTGCTGCTCTGCATGCTCTGAGGACCTGGGTTCAATCCCCAGAACTGCAAAAATGGGAGACGATCTGGCAGTCCACTCCAGAAGCAATCCTGAAACATCAGCCATTGAAAACCCTATGAGAGTCACTATGAGTTGGTTCCAACTCACAGCAACTCTATGTATAACAGAAGGAAACACTCCCGGGCAATGTACCACGTCCCACGCTATTTTCAGTGCTTCTCTGCTATTCATAGGGTTTTCAGTGGCTGATTGTTTCTGGGAGTGATTTGCCAGGTCCTTTTCCCAAGCATATGGCACCTGGTGTTCCCAGGAAATCTCCCATCCAAGGACTAACCAGGCCCAACCCTGCTTAGCTTCTGAGATCTGGTGAGAGCAGATGTCAGGGTGGTATGGCTATAGACACATAAGATATATAGAAAACATAAGTGAATTTTAGGTAGGTCTCATCCTCAAGATATCTAATGATGTATTGCAAATATTCCTAAATTTGAAAACAAAAATATGAATCTGAAACAATTCTTGTCTGTCCCAAGCATTTTGGACAAGAAGAACTTAACCTATATTTACAGGGAAAGTTTGGCACAGGGTGAAAGCAGGCAGTAAGAGGCAGCAGTAGCCAGCTGTTCCGGAGAGGGTAGCACCCAACAGCCCCTGCAGGGTTCAGCTCCCCAGCATGGCACCAGGAAAGGCAGAGAGTCTCCTCACCCCAGCCGTGAGATCCCGTGCACCAAATGGAAGCTGTCACGGTACCTGGAAACCATGGTGGGGCCTGGGAATTATGGAAGCATCTAGCAATGTGATATCCAAACAGAAGAAAAGTGAAAAGAGAAATAATTTTATCACAAATGTAAGAACCAACCCCAAAATATCCTTGAAACCAAAATATGTGGCAAGAGCAATAAACACAAGTGATTACTGTAAATGTAACCTCCAATTTGAAAGAAAATCCAACTAGCCTTGTAGAGCAATATTTGAGTTGCTTTTAGTCCCAAAGGAGAGCTAGTGGTTGAAAATCCAAGTGTTTCATAGACTTTCTGTTCATTTCCATTTTCCTAAAATTCTGCTAATTCCTGATACATTTTTCTTATTTCCTGTTTATTGTACAATAATGGAGTGTTTTTGTGGACAAAATCTAAGGCTCAAGCATTAAAAAAAAGTTTCAAGACATGTAGGTCAAGATTTCCTACTCCGCTCATCTTCTTGAGGCATGACCTTGTCTATTCATCTGAATGACATTTTGGCTCACTGAAAGGGCAATACCCTGAATAGCAAATAATAAGATAAAAATATTTAATCTCTTTAGTGCATCTGTATCCTCAGATCGTTTTAGTTTAGAAGGCTTATGTTTAGATAGTGTCTAGTGTTTAGATAGTGTAATCCTCATAGTAATTGCCTTGGTTATACCTAATGTAACAAATACTATTCAACTTGAACAAAATAAGAATTTTACACTCTCTGACTCATTTTAATTCTTCCTTGAGGGCCTATTTGGTTTAGCATCAAATACAAGATTAAAAGACTCTAAACTTTAGCTGAACAACCACTCAAGGGATTTAGACATGATCTCTTTACACAGAAGAGAGTTAACCTACATCTGACATCCCCTGCACAGAGAACATGTTTACACATATAATCAATCTCTTTTTCCTAATGTTGATGGTTTATTTCAAAGCAAAATGAAAAAAAAATTACCATACCTTCAGAAAGATCTATTTCAGTTGTGTATAACTTTGAGAAAGAGAAGTCTGTATCAATTTACAGTGAGGAAAAAAAAAAGGAGGAAGATTATAATGCCTATATAATCACATGAAATATGTGTACATATCTGCATAGGAGTGTGTGTGTGTGTGTGTGTGTGTGTGTGTGTGTGTGTGTGTATTTGCATATATCCTAAATCTCCACAGCACAAATGAAAGGAGTACCCATGAAAGGACTCTTTAGTAGGCTAAATGCCTTGTCAAACCTAGTAATAGGTAGATAAAGAATTCAAACTTTGATCTTCTAATACCATTTTTAATGCCCTATGTATCACCATATGCTGTAAACCAAAGTGTAATAGAAACTAGCAGGCCAGGCCAGGCACAGTGGTGCACACCTGTAGTCCCAGTGGCCCAGGAGGCAGAGGCAGGAAGATCACAAGTTCGAAGCCAGAGGCAGCCTGTGCAATTTAGCGAGACCCTTACTCAAAATAAAAAATTAAAAAATGAGCTGGAGTTGCCGCCTAGTAGGAGAGTGCTTGCAAAGTACATGTGAGGCCCTGGGTTCCACCCCTAAGAAGAAAAAAAGGAAGGAAGGAAGAGAGAGAGAGAGAGAGAGAGAGAGAGAGAGAGAGAGAGAGGAAGAAGAAGGAAGGAAGGAAGGAAGGAAGGAGGGAAAAGAAAGGGAGAAAGGAAAAAGAAAGAAAGAAAGAAAGAGAGAAAGAAAGAAAAAGAAAGGAAGGAAGGAAGGAAGGAAAGAAGGAAAGAAGGAAGGAAGGAAGAAAAAAACTTGAGGGACAGAAGAAAAAAAGTAAGTGTAACATTTCCCAGTCCCACCAGTTGACTAATGATTAGGTGTTTTCGTGTAAGTAGTGAACCACTATATTTAGACTTAGTTATCGTAGGGCTGGGATTTAGCTTAGTTGGTAGAGCGCTGCGCTGCAGTCTCTGAGGTCCCAAGTTCAATTCCCAGCACCTCAAAAATGGGAGAAGGACCTGGCAATCCACTCCCAAGGCAATCCTGAAACAGTCAGTCATTGAAAACCCTATGAGGGTCACTATGATGCGGGCACAACTCGACGGCATCTAACAACAACAACAACAACAAGTTATCGTAACAATTTTAAAGACATAGCAAGAATATAGAGAAAAGGAAGGAGGAAGAAGTACATGACAGCAAAGATAAAGGGTCCCCCAACAGCATTTCTTCAAATTATTCCAAAATTCCACAATGTAACACTATGAAAGTTAACAACCAGAGAAGCAGGTTTAGAAATAGGCCAGGGAATGAAGGAATGTACCATGGAAGGTCCAGGAAGGCAGAAGACAGTCATACTCCAGCATGCAACCTGGCCAGATCTTGCTCATTTGTCCATATTGTCACATCACTGTACACCAGCAAAGCAAAGACCCTCTCCTACTTTATTTGTATATGAGAGGAAATGTATTTTCTTTTAATTCTTGACTATTGCTTTTGCAGGGTAAATGAAAATACTTGCATAGATAAATACACTTAACTAATGGTGATATGATAGCTATATTTTCTAGAATTATTTCCATTTCCATAATTCTTGCATTCACATCAAATAGCTGTGTGGAGGGAGAGTGCAGGGGTTGGATACCACCCCTTCCTTTACAGAGGAGGAAGGGATATGCATGTCACATATGGTGCACATATGCATAGCTTATGTAAAGTTATATTTTTAAATGTGAGGGTGTAATTAAGCATTCAAACTATTTAGACTTTCTTGGCTTTCTTTGATTCTCCAAAGCCCTAAGTTTTCTACGAATGCAATTAAATTAGTATCCATTGTTGCGACTTCATTTCCTCCCAAAGGTGTCAGCTCTTTCATTCAGCATGCCTCTTGCCTTAGTAAGAAATGCTAGTGATATGGCAACAGCAGCCAAATAAAAGATTAGGTGCTCCTGGGAAAGGAGTATTACTCATAACTCTGCATACATCCTGTAAATTTTCCTGCCCTAATGCATAGTATGTGACTGGAAACAAGGAAGTGATAAAACACCTTAACAACCCCATGTCCTTTAAGGAGAAGGTAGAGCAGCTGAGTGATTGCATTCCAGGCTCTATGCCAAACACAGACTAAGGGGAGGTGGCCGGGTCCCATTCACCCTGGGGCCGACTGAAGACAGCTGCTGTTCTGTTATAAGGTATGGGTCTAACAGGGCTTGACATTCAAGCCTAAGTAGATAAAATACAAAGAATCCTGAAAGAATGTCTTATTCCAAACCAAAATATTAGGTAAAAGTATGGGGAGGAGGATAATCATGCAAGCAAAGAGTGTAGCTTTTCTTATGAAATATATCTTTTCTTTTCCAGTTTATAAATAACATCTAATAAATGCACTGGGGGCTGGGGTTTAGCTCAGTTGGTAGAGTGCTGCTCTGTACTTCCTGAGGACCCTGGTTAAATCCCCAGCACCTAAAAATGGGAGAAGGATGTGTCAGTCCACTCTTAACACAATCCCAAAACAATCATCCATTGAAAACCCTATGAGGGTCGCTATGAGTTGGACTCCACTCAGTGGCACCTAACGGCAACAGCAATAAAAGCATTATGAATTTAACTCTTTTGGATGGGTTCTGGGGATTAAACCCAGGACCCTTCACATGCTAAACATATTCTCAACCCCTAAGCTATCCCTCCAGCCCACAATGAGTCTGCTTTTCACATCTGTAAATTATTCCCCCACCTGTCTGCCAGCTTGCTGTGCTGTGGGGGCTGGCGAGTTGCTGTGATGCTGAAAACTATGCCACCAGTATATCAGATACCAACAGGGCCATCCATGTGGAAAAGCTTCAGCTGAGCTTCCAGACTAAGAGAGACTAGGGAGAAAGATCTGGCAGTTCACTCCTAAAACAATTAGTCATTGAAAAACCCTGTGACTAGCAGAGAACTGTCAAATATAGTGCTGGAAAATGAGCCCCTCAGGCTGGAAGGTATTCAAGAGACAACTGGGGAAGATTGTCTCCTTAAAAGTATAGTGGACTTTAATGATGGGAATGGAGTAAAACCCCTGAGACTTCCATTTGCTGCTGTGGCATGACTCAAAATGAGAAGAAACAGTAGCTGCAACATTGGGCTCAAACATAAAAAGATCCTGTGCATGGCACAGTGTTGGGGAGTGTTTTGTTCTGTTGTACTTAGGGTTGCTATGAATTGGGTCCAACTTGATGGCATCTAACAACAAAACAAGTATGTTATGAGACAGTTGTTGTTGTTGTTAGGTGCCATGGAGTCGGTATCTGACTCATAGCAGCTCTCAGGGTTTTCAATGGCTGACTGTTTCGGATTGCCTTGGGAGTGGATTGCCAGGCCCTTCTCCCATTTTTGCGGTGCTGGGAATTGAACTCGGGACCTCAGAGACTGCAGCACAGCGCTCTACCAACTGAGCTAAATCCCATCCCACTTATGAGACAATAAGTAACTTAATTTTAGAATCGCAGGTATCCTGGGGGCTGATTTCTCACTCACTACGGGGACTCCTCCACAAGACCTTGGAGAGTGACAAGTTAGAATTGTGAGCAAATCATGACCTAATCAGACCTGCACTCTACTTCCAATACTTCTAATTATTACAAAATTGTTATGTGATAGAATGGGGCTGGGTTTTGGATACTTCTGAGAGCTGACATCTCCCTCACCAAGGGTCTATGTGCATTAAATGATATGATTAGGGGCTTCCCTTTGACGAACAGAAGAAAGAGGAGGCAAAGAGAATTCACACCACCCAGGTTCCTATCTAGCTCTTGGCCTGGTTGGAGCTCCAATGGCTTAGAATAAGGTATCCTTGCACAGACATGGGCCATATGTGGGCCTTCAAGTGCCTTCGTAGGCAACAGACATGGCAAACGGGGAGCAGAGTAGGAAATGAAGAATGTAGCAGATGTCTTGCGGGTACTGGTGTGGTCAGGCTGGTTTGGTAACACATGTGAATATTTGGAAATTCTCAACAATGTTTTGGTTGAGAGGGAGGGAGACAGGAGGACTTTGTGCAGGGAAACACTTGTGTGTAGCAATGTGGGCAGAATGGGCTCCTTGGGATGCTGGTGTTAAAGGACACGCAGGCTGGTGAGGCATAGCAACATTTGGGCTACATTTCCTGGAACCACAGTTGCTCTCTTTGCAACAGTTGTTGTTGTTAGGTGCCGTTGAGTCAGTGTCTGGCTCATGGCGACCCTACTTACAGCAGACAAAACACTATTGTCGTGCTTCTCTGCTATTCATAGCATTTTCAATGGCTGACATTTTGGGGGGAGTGGGTTGCCGGCTCCTTCTCTCAAACCTACACCACCTAGTGTTCCCAGGCAGTCTCCCACCCAAGTACTAACCAGGCTGACCTTGGTTAGCTTCCAAGATCTGATGAGATCGGATGCCACAGGGGTATGGCTGCAGGCTTTGCGACAGAGCCTAGTGAAATTACTCCTGATCTCTTGAGATTATAAGGATTGAGTATGTTACCAACTTTCTAAACAGTTTATTTTCTGAAGTCACAAATTACTTTTGTCAATAGGAATAATTTAAAACTTCTATTTTTTTTCACTATATAAAGTACACTGTAAGCTAAAGCCATACAAGCAGTCAGACACACTGCAATAAAGTTAAAAGTTATCACTTAAAGGAAATTGTTGTTGTTAGGTGCCATTGAGTTGAGTCCCTTTTAGCTCAATTGGTAGAATGCTGCGCTGCAGTCTCTGAGGTCCTGAGTTCAATTCCCAGCACTGCAAAAATGGGAGAAGGACCTGGCAATCCACTCCCAAGGCAATCCTGAAACAGACAGCCATTGAAAACCCTATGAGGGTCGCTATGAGTCGGATACCGACTTGACGGCACCTAACAACAACAACAACAACAACAACAACAACATACAATCTACATACCCTATATACAACAGAATGAAACACTCCCTAACACTGTGCCATGCCCAGCACTATGTCAGTGCTTCTCTGCTAGTCATAGGGTTTTCAATGTCTGATTGTTTTGGGATTGCTTCAGTTGTGGATTGACATATCCTTTCCCATTTTTGCAGTGCTAGGGATGGAATGCTTTGGGAGAAGGACCTGGCAACCCACTCCCAGAAATCAATCTGCCATTGAAAACCCTATGAGTAGCAGAGAAGCACTGACAATGGTGTTTTGCCTGTTGTATGTAGAGTTGCTATGAATTGGATACTGATTCCACAGCACCTAACAACAACAATAACAGGGATGGAACCCAGGGCCTCAGAGAGTGCAGAGTAGCCCTCCACCAACTGAGATAAACTCTAACTCCAGTTAAAGGAAGAGTGACCATGTAATCAACCATCAAAATCTGGACCTTTCTGAGATTGAAAAGAGGTGTTATTACTTACTATGCTGGAAAATAATAAGGACTGCTGTGTAAATTAGGAAATCACCTAAAGATGACCCTGAAATCAAGTGGCAATACTTGAATGTATCCAACAAGGGAGAACACTGCCTTAAGATCACTGGGCCACCTTGAACCCAACCTCTGCTGTGATACTAACCGTCCCCCTGCCCAACATAAGATCAAAGAAAGAAAAAACTTGAAGATTATTCCAGAATCCTGGAAAGAAGGTGATGCAGATATTTCCTATAGGTTTTCTTGCAAGGAGAATTAAGCTGTGTCAATGGAGGCATCATACATACAGCCAAAGACTCCCAAATTCCTCTTCCCCTATCCTTCTCCCCAAACTTTCTGCTCCAGCATCCCCGTCCCTTTCTCCCTCCCCACAGTTCCCTCACATCTGCTCTTCACTCTGTCTCTCTCATCACCTGCCCCTCAAATCTGTCCTTTTCTTATTTGCTACCCCTGCCTGTCATTTAAAATGTGCAGTGAGGAAACAGGAAGATTGTGAACATGCCTGCATTAATTTCTTGTGTGTACTTTTCACACTTTTTAGAGTCTCATTACAATAAAGTGAAGAGCTATGTTAGAGACACTGATGACCCCAGTTTGAGACACATGAGGGTTGGGCATTGGTCAGCTGCCGTTGCTGTAGCAGAAAAAACAGCTCAAACAAACTTACAGGGGAAGAGGTTTATTGGGAGCTTAGGAGCTCATGGTTTGAGAATCGTCTATAATGGTGGCAGAGCAGGCATGGTGGCAGGTGGCAGGACTTGTAGTAGATGATATCCCCACAGGGCTGATCAGGAAGATGGGAAAAGAGAGTACCAAAGCTCGGGTGCAGGGAGGATGCCTCCAAAGGCCTGCCCCCAGGGAGCTACTCTGCCAAAGGCCCACCTCCTAGAGTTTCACAACCTCCCAGGGTAGTGCCACCAGTTGGAGACCAATCAATGCTAACTCTGGGAGCCAATTTAGGTCCAAACCATAACAGGAGGACTGGAACTCAGATGGGATGTGGAGAAGCAAGGGAACAAACACTCATCAAGGACAGTCCTGTGATAGGACTTCTACTCATATAGTGTGGAAATGGAGCTACTCCTGTTTTGGTCTATCTGAGGCATGAAGACAATAGATGCCATGTTCCTATTCCATGGAAATTTTAAAGCCTATTAGACATTAATTTCCCCCATATCTCTGTCAGCTTGTCATGCTGTGGGGGCTTGCATGCTGCTGTGATGCTGAAAGCTATGCCACTGCTATTTCAGATACCAGCAAGGCCACTCATGATGAACAGGTTTCAACTGAGCTTCTAGACCAGGACAGGTTAGGGAGAAGGACTTGGCAACCCACTCCTGAAACAATTAGCCATTGAAAACCCCAAGAACAGCAGGCAAGCACTGTTAAATATAGTGCCAGAAAATGAGCCTCCCAAGCTGGAAGACAGTCAAGAAATGTCTGGGCAAGAGTTGCCTCCTCAAAGTAGAGTTGACCTTAACAAAACAAATAGAATAAAGCCCCCAAGACCTCTTTATGCTGATGTGGCACCACTCAAAATGAGAAGAAACCTAGTGGCTGCAAAATGGGCTCAAACATAAAAAGGTTGTGCGCATGGCACAGTGTCAGGTAGTGTTTCATTCTGCTATACTTAGGATTGCTGTGTGTCAGATCTGACTGGACAGCACCTAACAAGACCTTAACTTACAGTATGGACAAAAAGGGATGTGATTGTTGGGGTTTGAAGGACATGCATGGAGATTATTTGTTGCTGATGTGTTAGGAGTTCTGCCCACACCTGCCTCTTACATCCAGCAGAGGGAGAAGAGGCTGCAGAGGGCCATTCAGAAAACTCAGATTCTAGTCTAGATGGTGACAGCAGGCTTGGATTCGACTCATGTCTGAAGAATCTGAGATCCTAACTGGCTGGCTGGGAGGATTTGGTTTTGCTTTGTCCTGTCCTGTTTGTCTTTGAGACAGGGTCTCACTATATAGCCCAAGTGGATCTCCAACTTGTGATCCTTCTGCCTCTGCTTTCCAAGTGCTGGGATTACAGGTGTGCGCCCTCATGCCTGCTTTGGCAGGCAGTTTTGATGACAGAGTAAAGTGGGTTGTCAGGCTGAGGATCGGCCTGTGTGCCCAGAGACTTTACAGAGACAAATAATTCACCATTAATCTTTGTGGACATGATGCTATGGACCTATGACAAAGAAAAGAAGTGAGGACACACATCTGAGATCTGTCCCATGGCCCTGTGGAAAAGCACCAGGCCTCAGTTTCTCACCTCTTTACCAAAAGGCTGAAGGGAGTCAGAAACCACAACATCCTCCCCACTTGCCCAAGCCGAGCACCCTGAATGGAAGTTGCTCACGACTGGGTGGATCAGGGATTGACAAGCGATGGCTCATGCACTGCCTGCCCGATTCCAAAAGTGTAGGCTATGGGAGTGCAACCATCCCGCTGTATATGCTGCTATAGGGCAGAGCTGAGTAACTGCTGCCAAGACTACAGCCTGCAAAGCCTAAAATATTTACTACAGCAAACATCTGCTGATGCCTGGGCATGGTTCTCAGAAAACCCTCAAAAGTGCCTCCATGGTGAATGAGTTCCATTTAACTGAATTTCCCACTCAGAGGACTTAAGTAAAACACTTTACCATACACGTGAACACTTTCCACTGCCTCTTCTCACTTTCCTTATGTCAACTTATTAGGGCCACAAAC
Organism: Pedetes capensis; assembly: GCA_007922755.1. Lineage (NCBI taxonomy): Eukaryota > Metazoa > Chordata > Mammalia > Rodentia > Pedetidae > Pedetes > Pedetes capensis. Next base: position 14,689 of record VMDO01009184.1, on the reverse strand, counting down.
AGCTGTGGGAGGATGAGAAAACAAAGGAAATGGCCTGCCCTCCCTTTCCAGCTCCACGGTCACCCGTCAGCAGGCCCCTTCTGGGCATATGAGCAGAAGACTGACAGTGAGAGGCTTTACCCTCAGTTAGATTTGAAATTGCTTTATTCCACAAGTGTAGACACTTGTTAGTGCCATTGATTCAGTATGTACAACAGGCAAAACACTATTGTCAGTGCTTCTCTGCTATTCATGGGGTTTTCAATGGCTTATTGTTTTTTGGGAGTGGTTGCCAGGTCCTTCTCCCAAGCCTACAGCACCTGGTGTTCCCAGGTGGTCTCCCATCCAAGTACTAGCCAGGCCTGACCCTGCTTAGCTTGTGAGATCTGACAGGATCGGATGCCACAGTGGTATGGCTGCAGGCAGTGTGGACATTATCAACAACTAAACCAAAGTGTTTATGATTAAAGGTAAATGTAGTTTTCATCCAGACGTCAGGAAAGAACGTCTACCCCTGAGAAAATATACATGGACACTGGGAGATGGAAAATAAATGTGCCTTGAAGATAAAAACCCGAATCCTGCAAGCTCAGTGTATGTGCTAGTTCCCATACATTTCTTCAGGAAGGAGCACTAGATGTTAGAGGTGACTCTGCCATTATTCATAACCTACAGAGTGGTTCTCATCTTTTCTGGAACTCAGTTTTCACTTCTTCAAAGTAAGTCTTGGGTTAGCACTAGATGATTCTGTTCAGCATGGATATTCTCTCATTCTCGAGCTCTGGGGCTGTCCTTCAGGATGGATCATGCCATGGTTTATGACTCTTATAATGTTGCATCCCGGAACTGTGTAGCCAGTGTTGCATATAAATATTGGAGAAATGATTTACAGTAGGGGCCCTTCACTTCCAAGACAGCTTTAATAGCTTTCCAACTGCCTGATCTCTTTCATCTATATAGGGTACAAGCAGCTGAGGAAGACAGGTCTTTGGTGTGAGGTTTTATGTTTATCCAGCTAAGAGTGACGCTATGTTTACTGTTTGCTGTAAGTGTGGTGTCAGAGGCTAAAATTCCAATTAGGTTTTTGTTTTTGCTTTCTCTGTTGTCTTGGAGCTTCCCTAGAGAGTCCTTAAATAGGACCTGTGGCTTATGATTCTCTGGGTTATCTTCCCCTGTGACACAGGAGCCCTGAAGATGTGGTGATTAAGTCAGGTGGAGGAGAAGAGGCATTATAGTCTTATGATTAGGTCTCAAGTCTTTTCTGTAGTTTCAGCTGTACATTTTTCCAGCAAAATGGCAACTTTGTATACTCAAACAAAGGAAAAGAAATGAATGGAGTACAGGGAAGTTGCCAACTTTGAAATTCAAAATTATTCCAGGTGACTCTGGAGTGGTTTTAAAGATCTGTGATATAAAATTCAGTTTTATAAATTTAGTTATATACATCTCAAAAGCAATTTTTTAACTTTCTGCCACCCTGGCACTGTTCCATGGAGATTCTTACTCCTAGTCCTTTAAGTAATAACTGATCCGTATTTTATTTTAAAATAAAAACTACTTTCAGCACTTTATACCATACACAGACTTTCATACACATTTCCTCAGTGGTTGTGTTGTTGTTGTGTGCCGTCGAGTCGGTATCCGACTCATAGCGACCCTCATAGGGTTTTCAATGGCTGACTGTTTTGGAATTGCCTTGGGAGTGGATTGCCAGGTTCTTTTTCCATTTTTGTGGTGCTGGGAATTGAACTCGGGGTCTCAGAGACTGCAGCACAGTGCTCTACCAACTGAGCTAAATCCCAGCCCACCTCAGTGGTAGGTAGAATCATTGTGGCCAGCAGGTATCTCTGGCTCAAGAATCCCACAGCTTCCTATGGAAGTGAAGCGAGCATGGCTGTGGCCAGCTGGGAATGAGAGACACTTCCCTGTGACAGATATATAGGGAGGACCTGCATTTGCAGACCTAAATTCATGGATAGAAGAAATGTCAACATTTCCTTTAACTTAAAAGATAATTGTGATTTGGGATTCTCGTCTGAGGGGACCAGCAGAAAATCCCTTTTCTTTCATTACACATGCTCCTGTCCCCTCCGAGGTACAAAGAGCCCAGGAGGGCTGCATGGTACTGGGGAGGGAGACGGACTTACCCAGGTGTGTGCTGCAGCCTGTCCTGGCGGACTTAGCATCAGGTCTCTGAGCCTGTGGGCCCTAGAAGGGCGCTACCCCTCATTCGTAGTCCAACCAGTTTCCTTCCTCCTTTGCCAGGGAGCCTAGGCGTCCCCCTAAAATGCTATCAAAGACTCGGATGTGGGTCCCTAGAGCACTTGGACTCTATGATCTCCCTATAGAAAGGAAGGGGCGAGCAGGGAAGAGAACAAGAAACAATTATCTTGTCAGGTGCCAGTGGGCCACACCTGGAATTGCATTGACTCGGGAGGCTGAGTCAGGAGGATCAGAGGCAGCTATGTAACTTAATAAGAGCCTATCTCAAAATAAAAAATATAAAAGGGACTGGAGGTGCAGTTCAGAGGCGGAGCATTTGCCTAGCATGTGTGAGGCCCTGGGTTCAAATTCCAGTAGGGGAAAAAAGAAAATCAAACAATCTAGTCTCTCTCTTCCTGCTCTGGGACACAGAGTATGTGCTCTTCAGTGAGCTCCAAATTTGAAAAAGAGAAATGAAGATGTCATTCTTCCACTATTTTCTGCTTTTCTGTCCTGCCAACAGTGTTCAAGGCAGGAAGTCAACATCCACAGCTATGAAAACCAGGGGAGAAATAGAAAGAAGAAACACATTTTTATGTTTCAATGAATTATTTTGGCACATGTCCAATAAAACAGGAGACTAAAGACTACCCACATAAATTACTTAATTTGATTTGAAACAATTTAATTCCTGAACATTCTTTCCTTGATTTCCAGATTTGAATATTAATTATGGAAAGTATGTGATGGGATGACAGAATGCAAATGAATCTGCAGAATCCTACTGTATAAAACTCAAAGAAAGATCAGTATATTCCTTGTGAATAAAGTCATCCAAAGACAAGCACACTGCAACATGTACCTTAAGAAAGTAGAGAAAATGTACTAAGTATTACCTTTACATTAAGACAAAGCTGTACACACAAAAAAGTACATAGCACAATTAGCTTAATAGAAGACGACTCTGGTAGTGTCACCTACACAGTCCCTGGTATCTCTACTCCTTGGTTTGAACTCCAATTGTTCCTCTAGCTATGCTTGTTTAACAATAACCAATGCATCCAGCCAAACAATGAAACTGCAGAAGCAGCCCCAACCACAATAACCCAATATGGCCAAAACATGAGGGCAAAAAGTCTGTGTGCAAAATGAGATGTGCTACACATGCCTCCATGTTTGACCCAAAAGGAAACCATTGTGCCACCTTGGGGAGGAGGTATCTTTACAGCAGCAGTCCCCACCCTTTCTGACACCAGGGATCTGACTGGTTTAGTGGAAAACAGTTTTTCCTTGGGGGTTGGGGGTGGTTTGAGGGTGATCCAAGCACTTTGTGCGTTTATTGTGTAAATACAAATGAAGCTTCCCTTGCTCACCCACTACTCACCAGTATCAGTCTAGCCCCAAGGCTGGGGCCCCATGATTTAGAGTATGAACTATTCTCTCTCCCTCTTTGTCCAAAGAATAATTTCTGCTCTTCTTAGCCCAAGCTAAGTTTGTTCTATTGGCACCAGTGACGCTGGGTGGGGAGGATTGGTAACGGTAGTTTCAGATAGCAAGTGACTGCAAAAATTACAACATTGACAACACCAGGAAATTCAGAGTAAGGAATGAAACCTGAATATAACTCAATTATTTCATTAAAGAAATCATTGAGCCACGTGCGGTGGCATACACCTGTAATCACAGTGACTAGGGAGGCTGAGGCAGGAGGATCATAGGTTTGAGGCCAGAGGCAATCTGCAAACTTACTGAGACCTGTCTCAAAATAAAAACTGAAAATGGGTTGGGGGTGCAGCTCAATGGTAGAGTGCTTCCAAAGCATGGGTAGGGCCCTGGGTTCAACCCCCAAGTACCAAAGTGGGGAAAAAAGTGAATTCATCATTAAAGTAACACTTCAATGAAAGTGTTTTTAAGAAGACAATAGTTAGACAGCTCCTACAATGCATACTGGTAATCCCAGGTGAGAGGCAGCCTGCATAACTTAACGAGACTCTGTCTCTGTCTCAAAATTTTAAAAATTGAAAAAGGGCTGGAGATGGGGCTTAGTGGTGGAGCACTTATCTAGCATATGGGGGGCCCTGGGTTCAATCTCCCAGTATCATGCCCCTCAAAAGAGTTTTTGAGCCGTAATACAGTGAGGAAAATTGGGATGCATAAGATTGAGCTTGGAACTGAATAACCATTTGCTCCAAGCTTTAAAATCTTTTAATTCTAATCACATGGAGAACATAAAATATTTTCTTCTCATTATACGCAGCAGTCCTTCCCAAACTTTAATGCCTACATGAATTACCTGGGGAGGTTATGGCATATATAGGGCTGTGGTCAGGCTGGGGATAGAGCACCTTGTATTTCTTACCAGCCGTGACACAAACACTGTTTGGGCTCACATTTCAGTGCTGAGACCTTGGTCATCTGAGGTGGTGAGTAGACATCTGGTGGCCACAGTAGAAATGGACAGTCATTAGGTCACATACTCACAAATTCTTTTTCTGAGTATATGACAAGATATATCCTCCTCTACAAAGCCAGCAACTCTAACTGCCGTATTATTGGCAAAGCCAACACAGTTTATGAATTTGGACACTAATTGGCACAATATTGGCAAAGACAGCATACCAGTAGTTTATTAATTTGGACTCTTAATATGGAATTTGGTGTCACCTCAGACAGACCACACAGCGAGTGGTAATCAAAGAATGGACATGTTTAGTCTACTTAAATGCTAACAAATGTAATTTTTCCAAAAGCACATGGGAAACCAACATAGTAGCAAGTAGCTTTTATAAACAAATCATAAATGAGTTACAAGTGATTGTCTTTATTAATTTTTTTTTTAATTCTCAAGGCTTTTGATTCTCTGGTCTCTGTCAAGAGATACCATAAATTGTGTTTCTTATAAAGTGTTCATTAATTTAGGGCCTTTTAAGAATCAGACTAGCTTGCTATTTAATTAGGAAAAGAGAGGACAGTTTTATAGTAATTTAAAATTTCTCAGTCTTTTGGCTCCTCTCAGTCTGTGCTTCTGAAACAGAAAACAAAAACGGCTATGCCATTTGATTAACTATTGTCAGCGATTCACATTAAACAAAGACTCCATAAACATCTGAAAGATATTTAATTTTGGAAACACTACTTTTTTCTATTTTTTTCTAGCTACAACTATGTTTTCTTATTTTGAATGTCAATAGACATATTTCCTGGTTTTGCCATGGTGCGTAGATAAATGTTCCAGACCATCCCATTCTTTTTGAGTTAACAAAATTATTGTCACTCTAGGATGGAAAGTAAACATCCTGCCCCAAGAATGTGCTCATTCTCAAACCTGAAGCCTATCCAATTGCAACAAACTTGTACGTTAATATCAATATCAACTTAGCATTGATATAAACCTCTAGCTTTATGCAAAAGCCTTTATCACTAGGCTGAACCACAGTCCTGAGCAGATTCTGGAAAATCATTCATTGGCTCATGGAAATTTTCTTGATTACAGACATGCCCCAGTGTCCTTAGACGTTATGCTGTTATGTGTTGTCAAGTCAGATCTAACTCATAGTGACCCTATGTACAACAGAACAAACCACTACCCAACACTGTGCCATGCACGATCTTTTTCCTTTTGAGCCCATTGTTGCAGACACTATGTTTCTTCTCTTTTTGAGTTGTGCCACATCAGCAAAAAGAGGTCCCAGGCACTTTAATCCATTCCCATCATTAAGATTAACTCTGCTTTGAAGAGGAAACTCTTCCCCAGACGTTTCTTGAATGACTTCTATCCTAGGGGGCTCATTTTCTGGCACTATATTTGATAGTGATTCTCTGCCATTTATAGGGTTTTCAACAGCTAATCCTTTCAGGAGTGGGCTGCCAGGTCCTGCTCCTTAGTCTGTCTTAGTCTGGAAGTTCAACTGAATCCAGTGTGGGTGGCCCTGTAGGTATCTGAAATACCAGTGGTATAGCTTTCAGCATCACAGCAACAAGCAAGCCCCCATAGCATGACAAGCTGACAGGTGGGTCCCAAAGCAGATCTGATTCCTTTGCTAGCTTCCCAGAACATCATCATATTCATTTGAGTTTCAAGAGGTACATGAATCTTATTTATTATAGGAAGTTTTATATGCTTATTCAAACTTTCATTTTTCCAGCCTTCTAAGACCTCTGGAGGGCTGGGATTTAGCTCAGTTGGTAGAGCGCTGCGCTGTAGGCTCTGAGGTCCCGAGTTCAATTCCCAGCACCACAAAAATGGGAGAAGGACCTGGCAATCCACTCCCAAGGCAATCCCGAAACAGTCAGCCATTGAAAACCCTATGAGGGTCGCTATGAGTCATACATGACTCGACGGCACCTAACAACAAACAACAACAAGACCTCTGGAATTATAAAGGCCTGGACTTGGCAGTTATTGAGAGAACTGTTTGTGCAGACAAGTTCCAAGGCTTCTATTCAGGGGTTAGAAATAGGAAAGGCTTTCTCCATAAAGGTTTGGTGAGCAATATAATAAATGATTAATAACATATTTCTGTATCCTTCTTGTTGTTAGGTATTATCAAGTCAGATCTGACTCATAGCGATCCAATGTACAGCAGATGAAACATCATCTGACACTGCACTATATCTGGCACAATGTCAGTGCATCTCTTCTATTCATAGGGTTTTAAATGGCTGACAGACCCAGGTGGTCTCCCATCCAAATACTAACCAGGCCTGACCCTGCTTAGGTTCCAAGATCTGGGGAGATTGGATACCAGGGTGGTATGGCTGTAGACATATTTCTATATCCTTAGAGTCTGCAAAGTCACACAGAAGTTTATGTGCATCTGTGACTGAGGGATCCACATATGGGTCATTCACTTAACCAGACATCACCCGACAGTGGCCCTGATAGCCATTAGTTTACTAACTTTAATGTTATTGTTGTTGTTAGGTGCCATCGAGTCAGTATCCAACTCATAGTGACCCTACATATAACAGGCAAAACACCATTGTTGTAGGGAGAAATTGGGAGAAAATTGGCAAAAACCCTCAAACTGGGAAAATGGCTTTAGAATATCTGGTTTGTAAATTAGAAATCTAGGTGAAAATGAAAGTAATTTGATTGGACATTTGTACAAAACCCTTCACAAATTCCCTGAACCTGACTGGACAATTGGACTCAAAGCTGATTGGCTCAGGCCATTCCATGGGTAAGCTATATAAGAAGCTGCACTGCAGCAGCTTGCCCATTCCCCCACCCTGCCATTGGCAAGGAAACAATTCTCTCTCTCTTGCCTGGGACATCAGCTAAGCAAGAACTCTCTCTCTGCCACGACCATCAATAAGGAAAGAACTCTCTCTCACCCAGACCATCAACAAAGCAAGAACTCTCTCCTCGTGACCACCAAGACCACCAACATGGAAGTGTCTGCCCTTGAGGCTGTATAAGAGCTGCTAGTACTTAAATCGGTATGTTTTGAGTTTTCTCTGCCCTGATAAGAGCAGAGAAATAAAGAGTTGTGTTTGTCCTCACAAGGCAAAAGCACCCCAGGCTTTTCCTTTCTTCTGTCTCTGCCAGTGTCCCAAGAGCTGCAGGAGTCTGCACCCCTCACCCGAGGGTCCCGAGTGAATTGTGTTTAATATCGGGGTGCGTGGTGGCACCGCTCATCCAAACATCCAGGCTGGATGGGGAGGCTCACGCCCCACACATTGTCAGTGCTTCTCTGCTATTCATAAGGTTTTCAATGGCTCATTGATTTTTGGGAGTGGGCTGCCAGATCCTTCTCCCAAGCCTACAGTATCTGGTGTTCCCAGGCAGTCTCCCATCCAACTACTAACCAGGCCCAGCCCTGCTTATCTTCTGAGATCTGAAGGGATCGGATATCACAGCGCTACAACTGTAGGCACTAACTTTAATAGTTGAATCCTAAACATGCCTAGAAGCAAGTTTTGTTTCTCTACAGTTTATAACTTTTTATTATGACAAGATGTAAGGAAGGGACAGAATCTCAGTAGACATGTCCTGAAATGTAAAACATTAGTTATTTTCCATTTTATAATCGAATTTCTTCCTTTCTTAAGTCTTAAATTTTACTCTTCTCTATATCTTTCAACCCATGGGGCTCTTCTATTAAGTGACACAGAGAACACAAATGTGATAAATGGAATGTATGTTCCAGCTAGAATTGGAAGCAAATACTTCCTCATGCTAACCCTCTGTAACAACTTAAAGAAACAGTAAAGAATGAACACTGAGTAAAGCAAATATGTATTTCACTAGCAAAATATGCAAGTCACACAGGAAACTGAACACCTGTGTTCTCCCATACCAATAATCTCCACTAGAACACCCATGGAAATCATTTGAAATAATTAAACATTTAAAGAATCTGTGAATTGAGAAGTCGAGTAAGGACAGAAGTAAAAAGCAAGCTTGGATTAGAGTAAACCTGAGGAGGTTATATATCCAAGAAAGGAGCAATTCCCACCAGCTTGGGACTTCTTGCAACCCCAATACTAAATATTTTACTTTGTATTCTCACATTTACTGACTTCTAAAAAAATTAAGAAATATTCTCATGTATTACATGGGTTCTAGTAATTCTCACATGAGATTGAATTAATTAATTGATTAATTTCATTTCACTTTTGGGGTACTAAGGGGTTGAACTGGGGCCTTATGTGTGCTTTACAAGCACTCCACCACTGAGCTGTACCCCTGTCCATTTTTTATTTTTGAGACAGGGTCTTGCTAAGTTACACAGGCTAAGTTATGAGGCCTCTGGCCTCCAACTTGGGATCCTCTTGCCTTGTGGTCCTCTTGCTTCTGCCTCCCAAATCGCTGGGATTACAAGGGTGCGTCAGCACACCCTGGCTAGACCGAATCAATTTAATCAGACGGCTTTCTTCCTACCTCTTCAGAGCTCAGAAAGGACAGCAGTTTTCCCACGGTAGAGGGAAGGGAGGTGAGACTGTGGATTCCAGACTCACCTCTGGGATCGCCTTCCTGAGTCAGTGAAGGCGGACAAAGGTGCACACTCCGTCTGTGGGTTGGGTGGGGCTGAGCAATGAGGCGGTTGCTGGGCGTGGTGATGCTGAGTCCAGTCAGAGAAATACGGAAAGTGAAGTCCCTGAAGGAATGCAAAGTTCCAGCCAAAGCAAACATTCTAAACTGGGTCAGCAACCCCAGGAACCAAACGGAGTGGGAGCGAAGGTGAGGCACCAAATGGGTTAGAAATCAAAGGAAAGGGGAGAATGGCTGTGCCAGGCTACACGGAAGGACCCAAACAGCAGCTCTTTGAGGTCACTCTCACTGCATTTAGCAGAACTAAAGCATATCTGAACCAAAGCTGCCACGCCCCCCACCACCACCACACCACCCCTTCTGCCACCTCCAGCACCTGCAGGCTCTCTGCCCTAGAGGCTCCTTAGATTTGCCTGGTAGGAGACCCTGCCTAGGTCTGGAGATTGTGTTTCTGAAGTGGAAAGAGGTCCCCTTGTTCCAGTGGGGAAAAGTCACTGGAGCTCATGCTGGGATCCGTGTCTCTGATCAGGCATCGGAGGATGAGGTGGCGCAGCAGTGATCTGAGGAACCTGGCAAGGGTGTTGTCTGCAGAATGAAGCTGGAGGGGAAAGCTCCAGAGCTGGTGGCCTCTAACGGCATAAAGGGCTCAGGTGGTCCTCTGGTTTTTGAAATGTTGGATCAGCAAAAATCTGAAGGAATCCCAGCATCTTCTGGAGATGTATTCCTGGAAGGACTGAGAGCCATCAGATGATTTATCTTGACCCTGGACACAACGCAGAGTTGAATGGGAGTCTGTCTAGTTGTCATAGTACTCCCTACCCCAACCACTCCCTGTGCCAGTCAACAACAACATCTATTATTAAAGAATGGAATATTCTTGGAAAAGGTATACAGTGTATTGTTCTAGCAAATACCATAGAGTCCAGGACAACCATATGAGTTATTTTGGTCTCTACAGAGCTAAGAAAGTTTCCTGCACTGCCCTTTTATCATGCTAATGTCCGCTAATTTGTTACAAGTCAAGCACAGTGTTAATCACTTTCCATACAATTCCCACGGAATCATTCCCACACCCTATTAGCAGACCCTCCCCAACATCAAGGATGCCTTTCTTCTTTTCCACAGAGCTCCAGTGCTGTTCAGTTGCCCCTGTCCCGCAGCTATGGATTTGAGGAAGGTCATTTCACACTCTGCTCAGGGGAGGCCCTGATTTGTCTTCCTCCCAGCCATTGAAAACCCTATGAATACCAGAGAGGCATTGACATAGTGCCGGGCATGGCACAGTGTCAGGGAGTGTTTTGTTCTGCTGTACATGGGGTCACTATATGAGTTGGACCCAATGGCACCTAAGAACAGCAACTGATTCCTCTGGTCAGTTCTTGTTTCAAAAATGAGCACATGACCAAATTTTGGCAGGCAAGACTGAAGGAGTTGTGCCAGAGGTTCAGGAAGTACTTCCTCATTCCTAAGGGCAGCATAAGAAGGAGAAGCTTGTCATCTTTCTATATTGTGTGCTGTGCCTAAATTTAATTCCTGGAACCAATGATTTGCTACTTGCTGGAGGCTGAAGCCTGGGTGAGGAGGAGGTGGGCGAGAGAATCAAGAGACAGGCAGCCAGAGTTCTAATGCACTGTTCCCAGAGCAGAGTCCTTGCTTGGTGAGATCATAAATCTCATTGTTAAAGACAATTTAAACAAGGGTTTCTGCTTATTGCAGTCAAATCATACTAATTAGCACACAGTATGTGGCAGATAGGTTTCCCTTCATTCTATAGATGAGGAAATTGAGGCTTGGAGAGGTTGAGCAATGTTTCCAAGGTGACACAACTGCTTAGCTAGGGTCAACATTTGAAGCCAAGGTGGCCCAGCTCCTAAGCCTGTTTTCTTAACTCACACAGTTCTGGTCCCACACAATATCACCCCTGGGCAATGTGATTAATCTGACTCAGCCACAAGGCCATAGGCGGTGGACGTGGCTACAGAGGGCTTTGATGATTCTGGGGGCTTCCAATCCAGGGTAGCTGCCCCTTAGCAGGAAGCTTGTCCTCAAGTTGAAGTGGTCAGGATGGTGCTTTTGGAAGCCTCCAACAATGGGGACCTGGGACTCAGGCAAATCAAAGAGGACCATATCCTGATGAGCAAGAATCTCTCTCTGTTACATAAAGACTCTTACTCATTCCTCATGAGTCACCCTAAATGCCAATTGCTCAGTAAGAATTTCCTCCTACGTCCCAGCCTTGGCCAATTCATGCACGGTATGCTCTCTAGCACCTAAACTTCTTGCATGCACCCCACTTATAATTAGGTAACTGGTTAATATTGTTACCAGAGTCCTCAGCCATAAGCCAGGCTGCGGCTGGCTCACTAGCATTAAGACAATATGATTATATATATTCCACATATATATTATATATATGGAAAAATGAATTTATTTATAGTATTGGCCAAAACTGGAGAGAAAGAAAATTTTATCTGTCTCTGCCTTGCCCATGTTGTTGGTGGGTGCCATTGAGTTGTGTCCAACTCAGCAACTCAGGAGTGGATTGCCACGTCCTTCTCCCATTTTTAGGGTGCTAGGAATCAAACCTGGGACCTCAGAGACTGCAGGGTGGTACTCTACCAACTGAGCTAAATCCCAGCCCTGCTTTGCAGAAGAGAGGAAACAAAAGCCAGGAAATATGCAGCTGTAGATTAGCTGTGGGCCTCAGTTACCAGAACCAGGAGATGGACTTTCTTCTGGGTGGGCCATTTTTATTGCTAGCATCATTTTTCCTGCTGTGATCCTCATGCTTAGAGCCCCTTTATGACATCTGTCTTCTCTAAAGACTATAAATTCCTTCCTTTTTCTGATTCTTTTCTTCTTAACCCACCTCTGCCCCAGACATTTATTTGGTTTTCACATCAGGCAGGACATCTATGGGGAGTGGGCCATTCTTGTGTGCAGAGCTGTGCAAGGTAGGCGAGTGGGCTTCTGAGATCAGGTGCAAGAAAGGCCAGCTTCCTGGGGGTCTACATCACTATGTTAGAGTACAGAAAGGAAATAGAAGGCCACCAAAGATAAAGCTCATCTGTTTCAACATTTTAACTGGAAAATGCCATATGTAGAAAAGAGGGAGAGACATCGTGTAACATCTTTACCAGCAAGATATACATACACACAGAGACACATAAATATACATAAAAAGAAGGGTTGTTGGTGGTGATGTTAGGTGCCATCAAGTAGGACCCAACTCATTAGCCACCCTATGTACAACAGAACGAAACACTCCCTGACACTGTGCCATGCACACTATCTTTTTTATGTTTAAGCCCATTGTTGCAATCACTGTGTCAATCCATCTAGTTGAGGGTCTTCCTTTTTTTTGTTGTTGACCCGCCACTCTCCCAAACATTATTTCCTTCTCTAGGGATTGGTTGATATCGTTGGATAATTTCAACATTTGGTTGGATCCCCTTTCTTGAGAATAGGCACAAGTACGGTTCTTTTCCACTCAATTGAACAGGTAGCTGTTTTTCAAATCTCTTGGCATAAACAAGTGAGCACCTCCAGTGCTCCTTCTGTTTGTTGAAACATTTCAGTTGGCATTCCATCAATTCCTGGAGCCTTGTGTTTTGCCAATATCTTCAAGGCAGCTTCCACTTGTTCCTTTAGTACCATTGGTTCCTGATCATATGCTATCTGTTGAAATGATTGATATATCAACCATTGATAGTATCAACCATTGATGAGGAGTATATATAATCATATTGTTTTAATGCTAGTGAGCCAGCCACAGCCTGGCTTATGGCTGAGGACTCTGGTAACAATATAGCATCCATCAATTCTTTTTGATATAATAAAAAGAAGACGGCTTGAGCTAATTCTTCCATCACTATCATCAAGTCACATAAGATTTTATGGACTAGTTTGAAAACTTAATCCTCACTCACAATTTAGCTCCTATGGGACAACATTTTGAAAGTTCCTCCAAATATGTACAGCACAAAGACTTTTCATAAAATATAATTATTGCTTTGTATTGATGTGAATTTTGTTAGTGATTTTTACTCCTTTTAAAGGCATGCGTGATACCTGGAAACTAGTAGGTATTTAATAAATGGTTGGTGAATAAAAGAAAGAAAATGAATCACTGACTATGCTTCATTTCTATGCAGAATATGAACAGAAAGAAATGAGTCTTCTTCCTTCCTTCCTTCCTTCTTCTTTCTTTTTCTTTTTTTCTTCCTTGCTTTCCTTCTTTCTTTTCTTCTTATAGGACTGGGAAGTTGAACCAAGGGTCTCACACATGCTTTTGCAAGAGCTACCTCTGGGCTACACCACCAGCCCACTTTTCACCTTTTATTTTGTGGCAGGGTCTCACTAAGTTACACAGACTACCTCTGGCCTCAAACTTGCAATCTTACTGCCTCAGCCTCCCAAATTGCTGGGATTAAAGGCATGTACCCCCAGGCCTGGTATGGATTTTCTTTAGCAAAGAGCACATGTTTAAAGGATGTTGCTGCAAGTGGAATTTTCTTCAAGCAATATTGGCTAAAGAAGAAGAAAGGAAATAGCTAAGGAATCTCCAGGTGTAAGAAGCAAAGGGAAGTTTAAGAGTAGTGTGTACCTAAAGCTTGCTATTTCTTTTTCCTTCAACAATAATAGATGTCAGTTCCTCAAAATCCTTACAGTATAGGGCTGAGTATTATGAGCTGCACTTAAAGAGGTAGAGTACATGGTTTTGTTAAAAAACAAAAACAAAATATGATTACACGGACCACTTAAAGTCAGAATTCTATTGTTTTGGTTAGGTGCTGTAGAGTGGGATCTGACTCATGGCAACTCTGTGTACAACAGAATGAGACACTACTATATACTGTGCCACGCACATGACCTTTTTATGTTTGAGCCATTTTTGCAGCAACCATGTTTCTTCTCATTTTGATGTCTATTCTTCACCATACTCACAGTACTGGGTTGGATATTATAAGGTACACTTAAAGAGGTAGAGTATATGGTTCTGTAGGAAAAAAAATGATCACCTGGGCCATTATAATGAGAATTTTATTGTTGCTGTTGTTATTGTTGTTGTTATACCCTATATAATATTTGTAAAATCTAAAATCTATATATATATAATATATCGAAATATATATAATAATATATAATTTAAAAATAATATTGGTACACTATTTTGTTGTTTTGGGTGCTGTGGAGTCTCATCTGACTGCCCTAAGTACAGCAAAATACAACCCAACACTGTATGCCATACACACAATCATTTTATGTTTGAGCCCATTTTTGCAGCCACTGTATTTCTTCTTTTTTTTTTTATTATAAATTTTTAATGTACATCATAATGTGATTCATTTTGACATGCTTTTCGTTGTGACAATTTTCATATATGCAATTTGATAAGCATTATTCATATAGGTTACCCCTTACCCTCCTCTATGTTTCCCCCCTCCCCCCTTCCTATCTAAGTTTCCCATCCAAGTCTTCTCTATCTTTTACTATTTAGTATTTTTCTAT